>JALMQS010000049.1:0-50715 GCA_024734495.1 Forficula auricularia | reverse complement strand
ACCTGTTCCCAAAAATAAATAACGTAAAAAGAACCCCAAAATTAGAAGATAAATATTTAACACACACATCAACTCTTTCCTGGTGGGTGGTTATTTCGGAATTTGTTCATAACCCATATCCCTAAATATACTCATATAAATATTTTACAAACCATCCCCTAAAAATAATCTATAATGAAAATTGATAAAGTTAAATATGATAAGAAAAAAAAAATTGGAGCTATGTGTAGCAGGAATGAAGGGAGAATAGAAGGAGAGGGTAGATGGAAAGGGCGCACAAAGCCCTAAATCCCGATAAATACTTCCAGCGTATACACCCATATATATATGACCTCAATTCTATGATGTATGCGTTTTAATATCAGAGGCTCAAATCTCTCTCATATATAAAGTTTATATACAATATATATATAGCTTTCTTTTTCACCCGGCTTTTATAACAAGGTTGGCCAATGACGGAACCGCATCCATTATTTTTACAAAATAATTTTCCGTTCTGGCTGGCTGCTTAATCCTTATTGACATCCTCATCCCCGACTACCCCAGAGTCATCCCGCAAAGACCGTTATCATCATTATTTATGTCTCCCCGAATCCTCTATCTATCTATTCCCTTTGGATATCATCAAAATCTGTTTTTTGTTTTTTTTTTAACCATTGCTTCCAAATTCAATGCAATAGTAATTTATCGTTGTATTTCCTCTTCTTTGGAATATTTTGAAATAAATATTATTTTTTTCATAAATATTTTTATAGTGTTGTGTTTATGACTTTTTAAATTTTTAGCTTTATAAAGCAGAAAATATCTTTTACGTTTGAAAATTACTGAGATGTAGAATAGAAAATTCCTGAGATATTGCGGTGTGTAACTGCTGTTCGACTATTTTTAACCGATTTCAAAAAAGGAGGAGGTTCTCTATTCGACTGAATTTTTTTTTGTGTGTCTATGTTACCTCATATCTCCGCCAATTGTGAACCGATTTTGAAGATTTTTCTTTGCATTGGGTTCAGTCTAGCTTCCGATTGGTCCCGTTTATTCATTGGTATTAGACATTTTTGTTAGGTTTGTTCAGGCCTAACTTCTTTGTTTATGAACCGATTTCGATGATTCATTTTTTATTTTAAGATACTTAGGGATGGTGTCATATTAATTTGGTCAAGTTCTGATGATATGATCAATGAAGAAATAACGTAAATTTCCAATTCTTATGAGCAAATAATCGAAATTATGATAAATAAAATCTTTTATAAAAAAATCTTATAACATTCATTTAAAACCCGCAAACGTTTCGAGAGAATTTCTATATTTATGAATTGAATTTTATTATCATTTTCTGATTCATTCGCCTGACGCTTTCTCTTACGAGATGCATGCAAGGTATTATATTAAGTCACTATTAATAACATCACTAAAAAAGAAAAATAAAAATAATTTTTATAAAAAAAATAAAACCGACTTCAAAAAACTTAAATGCAACAAATAAAATAATAATAACTCAAAAATAAAATAAAATCCACTAAAAGGTATAAAATAATTATCTTATTTAGTTACAACTAAACGACGAAATATTAACATGAAATTACTTTTTGAAGTCGGTGCCAAACATATACATTTTATGAATCGCACTTGACGGATCTTACTTAGTACGTTTGGCGGGTACGCTCGCTTATAGGTATAGTTTGTTTGGCACCGACTTCAAAAAGTAATTTCATGTTAATATTTCGTCGTTTAGTTGTAACTAAATAAGATAATTTTTTATACCTTTTAGTGAATTTTATTTTATTTTTGAGTTATTATTATTTTATTTGTTCCATTTAAGTTTTTTTGAAGTCGGTTTTATTTTATTTTTTATAATTCGGATTTAGTTCCTCTTTGTTTCAAAAATCATAAACAGTCTGGAGCTGGGTAAGTAATAACTTTGTAAATTCAAAAATAAATAAATAAATTGTTGATTTTATGTTCAAAATAAATGGACTGAAAATTTTTAGCTTTTCTAATTTTTTGCATGTTTTAGAGAGATTTTTGTTTCTAGGGTTAGACTAACTGACGGGCAAGCAAGTTAGTGCTAAGTTTCAATGAAGCCCTCTGATATCCAATATAGTAAAAATCGTTACTACTAAAATCATAGATATTGTGACCATAGAATTGTGTTTTTTAAGATAAATAGATATGTTGATTTAATTTTTTTTTTCAATATTCCGAAAGTTTGAATTTTTCAAATTGTATGTTTTAGGATTTTTTGGCTCAAAACTATCGAAATAAGTAGGGCTTCTGAGATAATGCTGTGTAAAATTCTCTTGAATTTCTCTTCGAATTTAGTTCTTCTTTATTTATAAAATGCAGGAATTATAGCTTTTTAAATTAGAAAATAATAAATAAATTGATATATTATTAATTTAATATTCAGACTGTAAGTTTTTGAATATTTTAAATAGTTTGAAGATTTTTTAAATAATTAAGGATATGTAAAACGGAAGCAAACTATTGCGTCTAAAAATTAGTGAAATATAGTATAGAGAAATCCTTGGTGGGTAACATTTATTATACTAATCTTCGAATTTAAAAATTTTCAGCAGTTTCAGAAAGGAACATTCTGCAGCAAGAAATAGTGCATTGTTGCATTGAAAAATAAACTGCAACGGATCGTTGCTAAACTTTATCCAATGAACTATCGTAGTCTCAGGGTAAAGTACTTTAAAATATAATTTTATAAAAAATTTTAAATGACCATTTTTGTGGTCCTCAAGGTACTCAATTACAATATTAAATTTCATCAAAATTGGTTAAGTCATTTTCAAGATATTTAGAAAAAACTAAAAAAGTACCGAAATAAAGTACTAATGTTTGTAGCCGATATGTACCAAAAACTAATCAGCGCTTCATTTTGTTAAAATAATGTTAGGTTTTCATTTTCATTTCAATTGGTGCAACGGTGTGGAAAAAATCGTGGACAGAAATAAACGATAACATACATCCATCCATCCGCACGCACTTCCAAAAAAATGGCACTTTTTGGCCTCTCGACGAGATTCCAGGTAATTTTTGTCAAAATCGTCACGTGCTAAAATTCAATCTAATTGAATACTACAATTTGTGACCTTAATTGAGTCCATGGGTTCCGTAGTCTTTACCTGAGGACCCTTTGAAGTCGCGCTTGCCGCCAGACCGATTACAATACTTTACCCATGCTTCGCATTGGATAAAGTAAAAATTGTAGATCATCATTTTATTGGAATATTTCGTGTACAGATTCCTTGAAGAAGATCTAAATTACGGATTCTTCTAGTTATTTACGCGTTTTAATTTCAGTTTAGCACAGCGATTTTACCCTATAACGACGATAGGGTATATTTAAGAGTTATAATTAAAACTAAAATTGAGGATAGTTATACTTTGAAGAGTGAAGAAATAGTCCTAGAAACTGTTTAATGTCATTTATAGGTTTAGTTGAAATAATTTTCCTGGACACTAGGAAGAAATTATTTATTTTATGTGAAATGTGCTTAATTAAGGATATAGAGCTACTCCTATTCATGAAGTTAAGTGTTTTAGCTACAAGTTAACAATTGCCTTAAGCCAATTCAAGAGAGTTGAAAACCTCTATTATGAATATTCATTTAAAATTGAATACCAATCTAGATAATAATAGAATATCTAAAAGAAGATATTTTTCTTCTATAAATTAACCTCTGGGAAAAGGGTAAAAAGTTTAACAAAAAATAAATTCAACACTTTTAAAACTTTTTAACTATGAAGTTCCCCTTAGCTTGAACTTTTCTGCTCCAAAATTTAAAACAAAATTTGGACACTGTCTGAATAAAAAGTCGGTTAATAAAAAAATGAGAAAACATTGTAGTTTTGATGATTTGGTGGTTCAGGAGATAGGGAAAGAGAAGTTTCTGCAAAAACAACCTAGAGTGCACAATTTTAATGAGAAAATCTCAACTCAACACCTATCTCGGGATTCAATTAAGTACTTATGGTGAAGCCTGTTTATAGAGTGAGGACTTTTTCCAATTTGCAAGTTTTCACTTGCTAACATATCAGCAAAAAATCAAATTAACACACATCTCGAAATAACAAACACCAGAATAAATAGGTATCGAAACGTCAGGGATTCTGATGAGATTTTTATAAAAAGTGTGGAACTAGGTGTTAGAGTGAGGACTTTTTCCAATTTGCAAGTTTGCACTTGCTGACATATCAGCAAAAAATCAAATTAACACACATCTCGAAATAACAAACACCAGAATAAATAGGTATCGAAACGTCAGGGATTCTGATGAGATTTTTTATAAAAAAGTGTGGAACTAGGTGTTAGAGTGAGGACTTTTTCCAATTTGCAAGTTTGCACTTGCTGACATATCAGCAAAAAATCAAATTAACACACATCTCGAAATAACAAACACCAGAATAAATAGGTATCGAAACGTCAGGGATTCTGATGAGATTTTTTATAAAAAAGTGTGGAACTAGGTGTTAGAGTGAGGACTTTTTCCAATTTGCAAGTTTGCACTTGCTGACATATCAGCAAAAAATCAAATTAACACACATCTCGAAATAACAAACACCAGAATAAATAGGTATCGAAACGTCAGGGATTCTGATGAGATTTTTTATAAAAAAGTGTGGAACTAGGTGTTAGAGTGAGGACTTTTTCCAATTTGCAAGTTTGCACTTGCTGACATATCAACAAAAAATCAAATTAACATCACATCTCGAAATAACAAACACCAGAATAAATAGGTATCGAAACGTCAGGGATTCTGATGAGATTTTTTTATAAAAAAGTGTGGAACTAGGTGTTATTAGTGAAACTTCTCTTTTGATAGACAAAAGCTTAATACAGTTTGTTTTAGCTGAAACTTTTATTACCAGATGTTAAATTGGATAAAGAGCTTTGCAACCAACAGGGTTAGTAGATTTAAATTAAATTCAAAATCGTTCAGGCAAGAGTTTATTTCTCTTTCGTTATGTAAAATGGCTTATATACACTCGTATAATAGAAATCTAATATAAAATATTTTTAAAATTTTATTTTATATTACAATAATTAAGTAATGGAGAGGGATTCAGCCAATGGGTAGCCTCTGCTGAATAAAAAACTCCCAATTATGGAAAACGTTTCGGCTTTAATTAAATAATGCCATCATCGGTTTTATTTCATATTACTTTTATTCCATTTTTTTCAATCAGAGTTTGACACTCCTGGAAAACAAAAGTATAAATGTTTGGATGAAGTAGGTAGGTATAATAAATATTATTTTATAAGTAAAATAAATTTTCCAAGAACTTATAAATTTCTTTTTATTATTAGACATGTAGCTGTTGAAGCTTTTATTTTTATGATTACTTTTATTAAAAGTCTAAATTTTATTAAAATCACACATAATTATTATTATAAATAAAACAATAAACTACGACGTTTCGATCGACTTATTTTGGGATCGTTCTCAAGTATGAGCACTAGGATGGTCTTTATTTTAGGAATTTTCGAATTTTTACACTGAAAGAATATGGTTCGAAATAAATAAAAAAAAATATCACTCAAGTTTCAAGTCTGTATCTCAATTTTCATCTGTGCCGCACAGCGATGCAAGTTTCCCATATAAATAACATGGGGTTTTTGGCATTGAATGATCAAATGTTTATTCCAGTCAAAGTAATCTTTCAAAAAATTTGAAACTCTGTAGACTTCATCCTTATAATAGTAGCTATCTTTCAGAATTTTTACCGACTTTTAGTTATTATAATTTAATTTTGGAGTCTATAACTTAATAACACTAAGGTATAGCAGGATTTTATCTAATAAAAAAATTAGGTAAAATTGAAAGGTGGGTTTTTCACATAAAAGATGTGTGAAACCCAATTTTACCAAAATATTTTTATTATTAAAAAATGTTTCACCTTGAACCAATGCCTATCTCATTAAAAGTTAAGGATTTTATCTAGCTGTAACTCTTTAAGGGACGCACCTCTTTGGTGTAACTCCTTCTCTCATCAATTTCATAAAAAAAAAAGAAAAACACTTGGGTTCGACTTCTGATGGGGCATTTTCTTCTGATATTAATTAAAACATATTTAGAAAATTCTTTGATTCTCGTCTTTTAAATTATTGAAGGAGACAATAAAAGAGTGGTCTTCTGCTGGAATTATAAATTTTATTTATTTATAACGTTATCGTTATAAATAAATCGTTATAAATAAATAAAATTTATAATTCCAGCAGAAGACACACTCTTTTTATTGTCTCCTTCAATATATAAAATTCTGCTACTCTCGGCAAAACTTTCAATTTAATTTTAAATTATTCATAATTTTTTGGTAAATAAGCTGAAGTGTTCTGATGTGGCCATCCACTTGACTTTACCATATAACCTGGCCCTCTCACTTATATGTAATATTTAATCAAATTATTTATAATCATTTAGGGGAGGGGTTAGTTTTTGCATTTTTAGACTTCTGGGATCACACTGATTATGTATACAAAATTTGTTTGAGTTGGGTAAATGGCCAAGATTTTCATTTTTTGGCCATAACCCCCCCCCCCATTTTGGGCGGTTAGTTTTAGCATTTTTAGACTTCTGGGTCCCACTGATTATGTATACAAAATTTGGTTGAGTTTTAATTTTTAACCCCCTCTCCACCCCCCTTAATTTTGGGTCAATATGCACCAAAATCTAATTAGTTCTTGATCTCAATAGACCAAAACTACGTGTGAAATTTGGTTTCGATATTCACACTAGTTTTTGAGCTAGCTCGTCCACAAAAATTTGATAACGCACAGACTAATGGCCGGACAGACTAACAGACATTTTGACAAAACAATTATTATCTCGAAAAATATAATTTTTTCGATGTTCACTTATAAGAGCTTTTTTGTAGAGCGAAATGCCATGGTTTCGCTCAATTTTTCTAATCAAAAGAGACGTTTTTGAGATATTTCGAAAAAAAAGATGGAAAAAAACCACTTTTTTCATGCTCGATTACAATACTTGACCATACCTCCTGTATGGTAAAGTAAAAAATGTAGCCTCCTGTGATTTTAAAATTTTAAAAAACATCATCTTTTTTTAAAAAATTGAAAAAACTCATTTAACTAAATTAATTTTTTAATTGAAAAGTTTTTGTTTTGCCGAGAGTAGCAGAGTTGTTGATTCACAAAGAGAAACAAAGAGGTTGTCCTCTGCTTGATGCAAATAACCATACACACATATATATCGAGATGATATATCTGTAATATATATTATTTATTTGTTTCAAAGGACAACCTCTTTGTTTCTCTTTGTGAATTAATTTTTTATTTCCATTTTGATTATTTTATTTTTAAAAGATATCAAATATATTTGGAATATTTCGGGCAATTTTCTAAGATAGTCAGTCAAGTTGAGTCTCGTTCTCTTTCGTCTAACGGGTTTCCCAGATAAGCTGGCCCAGGCGAGTTAATCAACGAGAGGGCCAGCCAGTCTCACGCGTTGTTCGTTCGGTGCGCGATCCCTTTCGCTTGTGAATCTGACTTTTAAGCCAGCCCTGCAATAAAAACAAAAGGTGAGAGACAATCATCTATTCATTTATACCTAATAAAGGTTATTTTTTATATGAAAGGTAAAAGCGTGATAGTATAGCCAAAGAAAAAACAAAATATTCTCCTTGAGACATCAGACGTTTGGGCCATATTTTATTTACCCATAGAGAATATTAAAATTTGATTGTGGTATGATCACATATAAAATTGTATTTATACACTTATTATATAGGGTGGGGCATAAAGATATCCCATATTTTGAAGAGGTATAAAAAATGAAAAAATTTAACTAGAAAAAAACTGAATATATTTTTGAAAATAGAACATAAAAAATATATATATATATATATTTTAATGTGTTTTAAACATTATCAGACAAAAAAAGGGGGAGGGTCAAAAATGAAAATTCTAGCTCATTCGACCAAACTCAGTCAAATTTTATATACATACTCTGTGGACCCCCAGAAGGCTATAAATTCAAAAACTAACAACATTTTGTATACATTAGTAATTTGGTCGAAAGGGCTAGAATTTTCATTTTTGACGCTCCCCCTCCCCATTTTGGGTGGTTAGTTTTTGCATTTCTAGCCTTTTGGGGGAAATAGAATATGTATACAAAATTTGGTTGAGTTTGGTCGAAAGAACTAGAATTTTCATTTTTGACCTCCCCATTTTTCGCCTGATATAATGTTTAAAACACATTTAAAAAAAAATATTTTGTTCTTTTCAAAAATATTTCTTTTCTAGTTAAATTTTTTCATTTTTTAGACCTCTTTAAAATGTGGTTCATCTTTATGCCCTACCCTGTATTTTAATTTAGCACTTAAAGCCAAAATATCTCTCTCATTTTCACATAATCTACACAACTTGAAATCATTCCGATTATTATATCACTTCATGAAATGGTTATTTTTAATATTTTTTTAACTGATTTTTTCTTAGGTTAATTCTTTAATGAAATTTTATAAAATTTAAATGTTATTGTTTGTTATTATTATTATTATTATTAATTTTTGGTAGTGAAATGCCAAAAACATCATTTTATGAATTATTTTTTTGGGAGGATTTTAACGTTATAAAATAATATATAGACATCTAGCGCGTACTGAGTGTTTATAAAGTTTCCACTTTTTTTTATTATTTAATAAATGTGCTCTTGAGCGATTTTATCATTAGAATCTGATAGAGGAAAATTATTAAAAAGGGCACGGATAGCATCATCTCTCTACTTTTAAACTCGGGCCATTGCAAGGATGAAATACAAGCTCAGACCTGTTTCAGACTAGAAGATATTAATTTCTTAATTTCTATTATTCTAGAAACGGCCTTTTGCACTTGGACTAAAACGATATTCGTTATTAAAATGGGCTTCACTAAAAATGATTATTATTTTATTTTTTATACATAAGAAGAATAAATCTACTCTTATTAAACCAGCAAAAATTGTATATTTATTTATATATTTATTTATATATATATTTATTTATTTATATATATATTTGTATCTTGGTTCTATTTTGAAAACGGCCCTACCGATTTTGATGAAACAAAATCTATTAACAAGTTTTGAGGATGAGAAAACAATCTGGCTAGGTCTGGACCTCATCAAAATTCATCTTAATTGATTTTTTCTTAATTAAAGTAATTATTGATAGATGAAAATCTCAATAAAAAAATTGATTTGACGCATGTCAGATTAGAACCAGAGACCTCTTGCATCAGAGGCATAGACTTAACCAGTAGACCATAGAACAATTTTAAAAATCTTTGCTTTTTACTTTTACTAAAATGAATATTTTTGAATTAGACTTTATTATAAGTGTGGAAATAATTGAATATATTATATATAGCTATGTATTTTATAAATAGAATTTATTGAATAAATTTGAAATACGTATAATTGAATTAAGCTGAAAGAAAGACAACAATTAATATACTATATATATTTGTATTTTTTTAATTTGAAAACGGTTCTCAAATAAAAATCGATATTTTTATCAGAATTTTAAATTAAAAATAATATTAAAATAAAGCTTTTAACTGAAGAAAAAAGTTACCGAGCATCGCTCGGTTCCTCCAGGTACTAAATATTAATCCATCAAAACTGATTGAAAAAAAATAATTGAATTTTCCCCTGGATGCCTCTACTCTTATTTATTTTTATTTATTTATTTATTTATTTATTTTAATTAATTTATTTTTTATTTTTACTTCAGCATCACATCATTGCTATTTGATAATACAAAATATACATATAAATAGAAAATTTTATTTAGTATTAATTGATAAGTGATGAAAAGGCAGACCAAAGTAGTAAAAAAAATTCTCTCGAATAAAGTAGATTTATTGGATATTCATTTCTTTTGAAGGATTTTCACTCCTTCTTCAGGGTTTAAAATGGGTCATTGAGGGAACAATACAAGATATTTCTCCTTTCTCTTTTCTAGCAGAGCTCAAAATTTGTCCTTTCTCAACAGAGTCATCAAGAGAATTTTTAAAGAATAGATTTTTTTTAAATTAATCTAGATTCCCTAGAGCAGTGCTTCCCAACCTCGGGTCCGCTAAAATTTTCAGTAGAAAGTACAAATATTTATTTATGAACATTTTATGCTTTTTCTTATTATTTTTCAAAAGCTGTTTATAAGTATGTTACTATTCTTTGGGATAAAATATAAACATGTCAAATAAAAATTTTGACGAATAAAATATGTTGTTTTTTTTTTCGGGGGTCCGCGCATAATTTTTACAGATTTAGGGGCCGTGGCATGAAAAAGGTTGGGAAGCTCTGCCCTATACCATTGTAAGGCTGTCTCCGCAATGTCTCTTTTTAATAATTAGGGTAAATCCGGGAGAGATGATTATTCTAAAGCCCATGGTGCACATAAGTAATAAGTAATAAACTATAAGTAAATAGTTGTTATGTTAACATAATAAAATGTATTAAGTGTGTAATGGGTTATTATTAAATTAAAAACAGTATAATAAGTAGAAAAATTTATTTGTAAAACGTTCCTCTGTGGCGTCTCACACCCAGGTGTCAGGGGAGATGCCATACCTCTTTAAATTACAAATTACAATCATAGTAAAAACATTGTTATTAAAAGTATTTAATAACTAAAAAAATTTTTAGGTATAAAAAAAGCTAAAAATATATATTTTGAACATAGAAAGTTCTTTAAAGATTGTAAACAAGATTTTGACAAATGAAAACAATAATAATTGGACAATATTTAGTCTTTTTTTTAGAAATTTTTCTATTTTGGCGACCACATTCGACAGACAATTCTTCAAAATAGTGCAGTCCTCAAGAAGCCATCTCTGGCATGTTGCACAACGCAACCAATCATATTTCTTGGAAGTTGAAGAATAGTTTTCATCGCAGTGTGGCATCTCTCCCATTTATTACGGATGAGATGCCACACCCTCCCCTTGCCGCGATTAGTAGCAAACAAACCAAAAACAGACTCATAACCTCACTAAAGGTTTCGTTGTTTACTATCTATTTGACTTTATTTCAATATGTAAGATATTAGCTCTTAATAAATTCATAAGTGAAGCTTAAGAAAAACTTTAGAGCGTGTAATGAGAGTCTTAGTTTCGATTTTAGCTTGTAGTCACTAAAATATTCTTCACAACCAGATAAAAACAGTTTTCCTAACAATATAAACGTCCAACTGATAAGGCGGACTAGCCTGCGCTATGATCTAGCTGGTACTTTTTGAACTACAAGGGGTGCGGCATCTCTCCCGAATGTGGCGTCTGTCCCTGATTTACCCTACTACCGTGCCGGTTGTTCTGTTAAGATAAAATCAATAATCTCTCTTAAAGCCTCATTTTCGCAAAATACACGATTTTTAAATACTAAACACCATTTTGCGATTAAATTAGCTACTAAACGAACAATCACATTCGCTAATTCGTTTATCCCTATAACTTCTAGAGACTAACTCACTTACTCTGTCCGACTTCCCGGCGACATACTATATAACCTTGAGTCACCATCAAGGGGTGGACCGCGACCTAATATACTGTACACCTACTTCCACTTGTACTTTCAAATATTTCCAAGTACTTTTAAATATATCAAGTACTTCCAAATATTTCAAGTAATTCTAAATATTTCCAAGTACTTCCAAATATTTCCAAACACTTCCAAATAATTCCAAGTACTTCCAAATATTCCCAAGTACTTCAAATATTTCAAGTATTCCAAATATTTCAAGTACTTCCAAATATTTCCAAGTAATTCCTAAATATTTCAAGTATTTCCAAATATTTCAAGTACTCCCAAATATTTCCAAGTACTTCCAAATATTTCCAAACACTTCCAAATATTTCCAAGCAATTCCAAATATTTCCAAGTATTTCCAAATATTTCCAAACACTTCCAAATAATTCCAAGTAACTTCCAAATATTCCCAAGTACTTCCAAATATTTCCAAGTATTCCAAATATTTCCAAGTAATTCCAAATATTTCCAAGTAATTTTAAATATTTCCAAGTACTTCCAAATATTTCCAAGTACTCCCAAATATTTCCATGTACTTCCAAATATTTCCAAGTACTTCCAAAATACTTCCAAAGAGGTGTACACCTACTTCCAATCGCGGATCACCCCTCGGTCACCACCATCATTAAATGAAAGTATCTTGCATATCCAAAAGTTTTGCCCATTGAATGAACATATAATAGTATTAAATAGATCAAGAAGTCTGAAGGACATTGCCTTAAGCTGCTTGGGAAGAGGGGTATTTGCCGTTGAGTAATAATAGTAATAATAATTCCGGAATGAATGGAAACAAGTGTAGGAGGGATGGATGGAGGGTGTTTTGATCGTGGTCACATTGTACTACCCTGCCCGCAACCCTCTTCGTCCCCGATCTTCCCGCTTGATTCTATAGCCGTGCTTTAACATATTGGGTCGATAATGAAAGCAACATGAGAGAGGCGGTGGGGGATGGCAGTATTAAAGGGATCCGAGATGGATGGAGATGATGTTGTTTCCCAGGGCTGGAATTATTCCACCCTCGCCTTCGCAAGGGTACAAATGCGACATGAGCGACGGAGAGGGATACAAGAAGTGTCGGGGGTTAAAACAGAGAGAGTATTATTATATTAAAGAAAAAGAGACGGATGACTTGATTTCCTTCAACATTCCACAAATTCTTCTCCCTTTTATGAATCCCAATGAAAAAGGAGACACAATGATAATTTCGATGTGTTTTTTGGACTAAGACCACGCATCATAGTGGAGATAAAAATTCATTAAATTCGTGACGTTTTAGCTTTTATTTACATCTCTATAACAAACAAAATACTGGGTTTTTGATAAATCCTTCTTTCGGGGTTGAGAGCACGCCTGACAATGGTAATAGAAATTCTTGATATTCGTCGGGACGTTTTAAAGCTTTTATTTCTAGATCCATATCAACAAACAAAGAATATTGTGCTATGATAGGGTTCTGTAGGAGTGTTTTAACAAAATTAAAATGTTTTTCTTGCTGCAGAGTTTGTTGATTCTTAAGATTAAATCAATCAAAGAGGGTGTCCTCTGATATTATTTTCTATATAGTTTTGGCTCTCATCACCAGTTATTTTTTTTTGAAGTGATAACTTCTTTTGGCGCGCCTTGCACACTTTTATTTTACTTGGCAGCAAATGAGATTGAGCCTTCACGCGTCACACTGCAACAGTTCCCACGCGTCACGGTTGGGGTCTGTGTCCAGCCACAGATGGCGCTGCAGCATTAACTCTAAGCTCAAATGAATATCTTATATTTGAATTTTGGCGTTTTTTTTTTTATTTATTTTCCTGGGCAGTAAATGAAATTGAGCCGACACGCGTCACACCATGCGTCACGGTTGGGCTGTGGTCTAGTACCAGTTAAATCATTGTCGGAAAATATATTAATTATTTCTTTTCAAAAATATAAAATTATTATAAGAATATTAGAATTATAAATGCCATATAAGTTATCACTTCTGTCGTGTGGTCTAAAAGTCAAACCAGAATTTTTTTATTAGGTACTTATAGAGTATGGTGAAGTAAATGTTATCGTGCTTGAAAAAACTGATTTTTTTTTTTGCTTCGTATGTTTGAAATATCTCAAAAACGGCTAAAACTATTTAAATAAAAAAATAAACTGCAACGGATCGTTGCTAAACTTTATCCAAATTCATTTGAAATATTAATATGTTTGTTCCTTTATTATTAATCAGATATCACTTGCAATTTGTAGTTCATATTGACATTAATTCAAAAATAATTCTCATTTAATAGTCGAGGAATAACTATTCTACATTTGATTTTTGACATTTCGGTTATTATTGTAACCATTGCTGAAGACATGGAGGAATCGACTTAAAATCAAAAATAGCCATCGATTCTCAACTAATACTTGAGGAATAACAATTCTACATTAGGTTTTTGACGTTTCGATTATTATTGGTAACCATTGCTGAGACATGGAGGAATCGACTTAAAATCAAGCTTGAGTTGTTTACCAAAAAAGAATTTAGTCTTTTTGATTTTAAGTCGATTCTTCTACATTTTCAGTAGAGGTTTCCATTAATAGTCAAAACGTCAAAAATGGAATGCAATAAGGTTATTCCTCTAGTATTAGATGAGAATCGATCGTTATTTTTGATTTTAAGTCGATTCCTCCATGTCTTCAGCAATGGTTACCAATAATAATCGAAACGTCAAAAACCTAATGTAGAATTGTTATTCCTCAAGTATTAGATGAGAATCAATCGCTATTTTTGATTTTAAGTCGATTCCTCTATGTCTTCAGCAATGGTTACCAATAAAAACCGAAACTTCAAAAATCCAATATAGAATGATTATTCCTCAAGTACTAGATGAGAATCAATCGCTATTTTTGGTTTAAAGTTGTTTTCTCTATGTCTTCAGGAATGGTTACTAATAAAAACCGAAACGTCAAAAAATCCAATATAGAATGGATATTTCTCAAGTATTAGATGAGAATCAATCGCTATTTTTGATTTTAAGTCGATTCCTCCATGTCTTCAGCAATGGTTACTAATAAAAACCGAAACGTCAAAAATCCAATATAGAATGATTATTCCTCAAGTACTAGATGAGAATAAATCGCTATTTTTGGTTTAAAATCGATTTCTCTATGTCTTCAACAATGGTTACTAATAAAAACCGAAACGTCAAAAATCCAATATAGAATGATTATTCCTCAAGTACTAGATGAGAATCAATCGCTATTTTTGGTTTAAAATCGATTTCTCTGTCTTCAGCAAAGGTAACGGATAAGAAAACAACGCAGTTGCTATGGTTACTCATAAAAATTCCTCCCAAGTTTTTAGCATTTCACAGAGAGAAGCCTATCCATTCTTACTTAAGCAAGGCTAAATGAGCTATATTAAAACTTTCAAATGAATAAATTTTAAAGAATTTAAAAATTAAAAAGTACCATCTTACTCTAGAGTAAAGTACTTTAAAATATAATTTTACTAAAAACTTTATTTAACCTTTTTTGTGGTCCCCAAGGTACTTAATTAGGATATTAAATTTCATTAAAATTGGTTAAGTCATTTTCAAGATATTTAGAAAAACTAAAAAAGTACTGAAATAAAGTACTAATGTTTGTGGGCCGATATGTACCAAAAACTAATCAGCGCTTCATTTTGTTAAACTAATGGTAGGTTTTCAATTTCATTTCAATCGGTGCAACGGTGTGGAAAAAATCGTGGGCCAAAAAAGCGATAACATACATACATCCATCCATACATCCATCCATCCATACATACATCCATCCATCCATCCATACATACATACATACATCCGCACGCACTAAATGAAAAAATCGCACTTTTTGGCCTCTCGACGAGACCCCATGTAATTTTTGGCAAAACCGTCACGTGCTAATATTCAACCTAATTGAATACTACAATTTGTGACTTTAATTGAGTCCATGGGTTCCGTAGTCTTTACCTGAGGACCTTTGAAGCCACGCTTGCCCCGAGAGCGATTACAATACTTTACCCATGCTTTGCATTGGATAAAGTAAAAAAAAAATATATGTGAATCTCATCCTCATAAGCTGGGAAAAATATTTCATGAAAAATAAAATTTATCAAAATTAGGAAATTTAAATTATTATTTTATAACTCATTATTTGTTCATGACAAATAAAATTTTATAAAATTAGAAAATTTAAATTATTAATTTAAAATCAGGGCTTATCTATTATTCCCCCTCTATTAAATAATTTCTCCTTTATTGTAACTAAACAATTCAAACAGATATGTTTCACTTAAAAAAAAATTAATCTAATTCACCGTGTTTTCCACTATAATAAAACATTGTGTAGTGAACATCTAAAAATTTATATTTCAAGAAATATTAATTATTTCGTCAAAATGTCAGTTAGTGTATGTTTCGAAATTTTATGTACGCTTTAACTCAATAACCAATGAAGGTATCAAAATGAAATTTTATATTTAGATATTTTATTTTGAGATTAAAATCTAATTAGATTTTGGTTGAAATCGGACTAATTCAATAAATATTTGAAGCGTATCTTATATTTAAGAGCAGATTTTTATTAATGAAATATGAAAGATCGGGAGACGGGTTGGCTCAGTCGGCTAACGCACTGGCCTCGCTTCGGCATCGATCGATTATGACGATGTTGGGGTGGAGGGTCGGGGTTCGATCCTGGCTGGCAAATAAAAATTTCTACCGGCTAAAAACTCGGCTTCCTCACTAACCCTACTAACACTTTACTTAAGTGCTGTCTAAATGGGCTTTGTTTCCGGTGAAATTAAATAAATAAATAAAAAAAAAAAAAATGAAAGATTTCTGGAGAATATAAAATTAATAAATGGCAGCATTTGATGGCAACGCCTATATTTAGACAACATAATTAGACGAAAAATTGCATTTTAAAGACGAGAGCTGCCAGCCAGCTACGATCGTTTATTGCTATACCATAAATACAAAACAAATTTTCTATATCAGTGGCGTGCGGTCCATGGATGCTGTGGATGCGGCGCATCATTAAAATTTTAAAACATTTATAATATAATGTTAAATTTGAAAAATTCTATAATACCCATATTCTTTGAAATTTACAAAAAGAAGGGAAGAATAATTTAAAAAAACGATGGGTTCTTTTTTGAAAGCATCCCCTGGTTGAAAAGTCTCTGCCCGCCACTGATCAAGTCCCTTTTATTAGTAATTTATCTTTCCAAATTTCTTTTTTAGGGCCTCCCATACATTTTCGATTGGGTTAGTTGAGGTCTGGCGAATTGACTAGCCAGTCCAAAAGGGTTACACTACTAAACAAAAATTTCTCCCCCATAAACCTAACAATGGATTCCAGTAGAGTTCTATACGCTGATTATCATGCCATTTCCCAATTTTTTACAACACGTCAGAGTTTTGAGATATTATCGGTCAAAATGACTAAAAAGGCCATATATAGGTCAACTATTTTAGAGTCCCATTAAATATTATACAGCAATATTTAAAATTAAAATATTTTATAGACGTAATAGAAAACAGTTTCTCATTGATTTTCAAATTACCACTTGATGTTAGCTCAATTAGAACTCGAATTATAACTAAAAAACTAAAACCATAAATGTTTTTATGTTTTTTTTTATCCTTTATAATCACATAGTTTTAGTTTTTTAGTTATAACTCGAGTTCTAATTGAGTTAAAAACAAGTCGTAATTTGAAAATCATAGAGAAAGCTGTTTTCTATTACGTCAACAAAATATTTTTATTTCAAATTGATGTTTTATACATACTTAATGGGATTCAAAAATAGGTCAAAATGGCATTTTTCGTCGTTTTGACCGATAATATCTCAAAACTCTGACGTGTTGTAAAAAATTGGGAAATTTCATGTTAATCAGCGTATAGAACTCTACTAGAATCTATTGTTGGGTTTAGGGGGAAGATTTTGGTTTAATTTTTGTCGATTAGTGTTATTAGACTAGATTACTCTAGATTTTTTGAAAAGTTTGAATAAAATAAATTTACTTGATGAAAATCATTTGAGTATAATAATTTGTCCACCCACTAGATATGCTTAATTGCATCAAGCAGAGTACAACCTCATTGATTTCTCATTATAAACCAACAATTCTGCTACTCTCGGTAAAACAAATTCTTTTCAATTTTATTTAAATGTTTATTAATTTTTGTCTATCATTTAATTATTTAATAATACGTATTATCAAGCTGTTAGAATCGCATTAGAAGTTCCCATAGCCACAAAACAAACATCACTTTACAAAAGTTGAACATTTCAAATAAATTAATAAACTGATTGCAAACTTCTGCGGCTGATGTGCAGAGTTTCTGACGCGACGTTATAATGGGGGTGGAGATGGATATAATGTGTGGGGGATGCGGGGTCGTCGAAAAGGGGAGACCAAGAGAGAATAAATATTTACTCTCGCTGAAAGGGAAATAAAGGCCTCACTTTCTCCTTCTCGGTAGGTTTATTGACATTGACGTTGACACTTAATTTCACTTTTCTATTCAGTGCAATGAAAATATCATTGTTATTGTTGTTCTATTGTTATTCTTAGAGTATATTATTAATGCTCGTTTATTGTTATTATTCTCTTTAGTACTTTGCGGAAACAAAGATATAATCAGATTATTTATAAAGTCCTAAAAGAATTCATTATAAACTTAATGGAGTTTTTTTTATAAGAATTTATTATTATGTTTAATTTTCTAGCCAGAAATAGACTTTAAGGTAAACATGGTCCATTCATTGTTTTCTCATTACCTTCATTAGATATATTCTTTATAGATGTTAAATAATAACATTGCAGCAGAATTTTATCCCCTCTTCATTTCGGAAATGCAAAAAATTTTGGCATCAGAACGAACTTTCTATTACATTTCATTCTTAGATTATTCTGGATATCGGATTTTAGACAGATTCCATTTTTCTTTTAATTTTTGGAGGTGATACTCATGTGTATGCGTGTCTCTAAGATACTTAGCAAGTGTATGCATATGAAATGAGCCTTTTTTACGAAAATAAAACACTTTTTTTAAATAGCAAAGAAAAAAATATTTTACTCAAAGTACTCGCCATCACTTTCTACACATTTTGGTCACCTTTCTGGCAATTGGTGGATCCCCTTTCAAAAAAACTGCTGGTCTTTGGAAGAAAACCATTCATTGACCCATTTTTCAACTTCTTCGTAAGTTTTGTAGTGCAAATTTTTTTTTGTAAAAATAAAAGACAACAACATACTGAAAAGAAAGGAAACCCAGACCTACTTAGAAAAAACATACAATGGTATACTTCAGTGCAGATTATAATCAAACATAAATATCTTTTTCTATTTTTCCTACGTTCTAAAGAGAAAAAACCTTTTGATGATTATTATATTGATTATCAATTGGATAATGATGGTGGCGATGTCCCACGATGGTCGGGTAAAGATAGATGACGGACGAGTTATTTCCTATATCAATATTTACCTCAATTTTATTTTTAATAATTTATAAAATACACCAGAACATTCTAGAATATTATAGAATGTCATGAAATTTTCCAGCATGTTTCTTGAAAATGCTAGAAGTTTCAGGAAAAAGGAAATAGAAGGAAAACGATTTTTTCTTCTTTTCTTCTTCATCATCACGTGCATCTTCTTTAAATAGACATTTAAACATGATGTAGATTTTGAAATAAATGTGAACAATTTTGTTATTTGTTAAGTCCCTGTTTTATCTTTTCTCCCTTTTCCAATCTATCGCTGTTTAATTTTTCTGATCGAACGATGGTCCCTTGGGCTTGGGGCCCCTGAGGCTGCTGTCTCACAAGCCTTAGAAATAAATGGTCATTGAAGTAAGCAAAAAATCAGGGATAGAATTTTTTTATTGGAAATTTTAATTCTTTTTAGCAAGGTACAGTAGAACCTCGTTTATCCGGACTAACTGGGACCAAAGGCAAACCGGATAATCAGGATATATGAGTAATAAAAACAAAACAAATCCTCAAATAAGAGAATTTGAATTTTTTACGATAAAAAAACATGATTATATCAAAATTACATTGAATTGTATGAAAAATACATAAGTTAAAAAAATAAAATAACTCTTCACATCATTTCATTTCAGAGAATTGGTCCAGTCTGTCTATTGTTTTAAACCTTCAAATTATAATTACATTCTTTCTTTCAGAGTTAAAAATTAGTTCCTGGAGCACCGAGCGATGCTCGGTAACTTTTTGCCTCTAAATAGCTTAAGTTTCAAATTTCAAAGCTTACCGAAGACGAGATATGACCGATTAAAATATTTATTTTGCGACATGACTAAATTACACCCCCCTTCCTTTTTTCAATCCGATTAAAATTTTCTAATAACTCATGAGACTCGATAAGTGCATCAATTTTTAGCGAAATCGTTAGAGCCGTTTTCTATGTGAACATTTATTAAAATAAAAATGTCTACAAATCCGATCCGGATACTTCAGAGTCCGGATAAATGAGGACCGGATAAACGATAAACTGAATATTATGATACTTTTGTGACAATGGGGCCCAAAAGTGGGCTCAATAGAGGGTGGGAAAAATTTAAAATTTCAAAATTTGAACAGTGAATTCTTGTACAAAAACAATAAACCATAACACTGGCAGGTGGATAGGGAGTAAGTACGCTAAAAGTATATTTATTTATGATTCATGTACATGTACATTGTACAGATTTATGTTAGAAATATTTTATAAAAAATTATTTTATCATCCCTTTGATAAATATTCATATTTTTTAATTAAAAAAAAATGGCCACTTAATTAGTTTTTCATTCTTTCATCCCTGGGATCAAATGACCCAGTGGCCTTCTAAACCCCCCCTCCCTCGCCTCCAATCGCTACCACAGCAGCTAAAATCATTGATTCAAAATTTATTTATTTTTCTCTCTCGCCTAGTCCATAGAGACAAAAATAAAAAATATAACTTTTATTTGAAATTTAAGTAATAAAAGATAAAAAAATAAATAAATGTTTGTTGTTGTTGTTGTTTTGTTGCTTTTTACGTTTGAATTGAAAAACAGAAAAGGTATACAAAGAAAGGCTATACAGTGGTATAAAGGGGTGAGGGGGTGGGTATTTAAAGCGCAGGCGCGTTTAGAGGGAGGATTCAACCCCAGAGTATTGATTCGTTTTTAGAGCCCCCCCCCACTTGAGAGGCGCTTTTCCCATTCACCCCACCCTCTCTCTATTATGGCCTATTCCATGTATTTGGGGGCAGGGGTAGACTGGAATGAAAAGCGGGGGGATGAAAGGTATCCATTATGAGGCGGAGGGGTTGCTATGGCCACCAGACCAACCACCTGATCCTTTTCCAAAAGCAAGGGATGATCAACACCATGGCGCTTTCTCTTTCCGCTCCTCGAAAATCCACCCCTCCACAAACTACCCCTCAACATATTTGTTTATGCTATGAAATGTTTTTATTTTCTATCGATTATTGTCAAGTAGTGTTGCGGGGGTGGGTGGAGAAACCACCCCTTTCCAAGTCTCCAGGGCATGAATGAAATTTTGTTTACATAGAGAAAGTTTAACAAATAGATGGGGTGGGGGTTGTGGGGGATGAAAGAAGAGTAATAAAATCGACTCAATAGACTGAAAGGCTGAAAATCAAGAGTTGGTCGGATGAGAAAATTAAATTCAAAATAAATCGAATCACATTCAAGTACTATTTGAATTTTATAAAAAGGATAAAAAAATTAATGAAAAAAGCGATGAATTTAGTTATTTTTGTATTGCAGTGACCATGATGGTAGGTACATAAATGGTGCACCTGAGCGCACTCTATAAAATCGTGGACAAAGTGGATAATATAATAAAAAATAAAAACAAAATACAGTCGACTTTCGATAATTCGAATTCTTCAGCTGTTAACTTCGGTAAATCAAAAAAATGCTTTGTATTTTGATACGCTCGATAACTCGAAATCCTTTTTGTAACAAGAGGGGGAGAGAACATTCTATAATTCGACTAGGCCACTTCCCCTCTTTATAATTTGAATTTTTCCTAGCAAAAAACTATTCTTAATTTTTCCTTTACCATACAGGGTATGGTCAAGTATTGTAATCGTGCATGAAAAAATATTTTTTTTTTCTTTTTTCGAAATATCTCAAGAACGGATGAAAGTATTTTGAATAAAAAAAATGGACCGAAACCATGGTATTTTGCTCTACAAAAAAGCTCTAATAAGTAAACATCGAAAAGTTTATATTTTTCGAGATAATAATTGTTTTGTCAAAATGTCTGTTAGTCTGCCTGGTTGTCTGGTTGTCTGTGCGTTACTAAATTTTTGTGGACGAGCTAGCTCAAATACTAGTGTGAATATCGAAACCAAATTTCACACGTAGTTTTGGTCCATTGAGATTAAGAGCTGATTAGATTTTGGTGCATATCGACCCAAAATTAAGAGTGGAGGGGGGGGGGGGGTTTAAAATTAAAAATCTAGGCCGTTTGAGCAAACTCAACCAAATTTTGTATACATAATCAGTGGACCCCCAGAAGTCTAAAAATGAAAAAACTAACCGCCCGAAATGGGGGGGGTCAAAAATAAAAATCTTGGCCATTTACCAAACTCAACCAAATTTTGTATACATAATCATTGGGACGCCAGAAGTATAAAAATGCAAAAACTACCCCCCCCCCCCTACATGATTATAAATAATTTTATGGCACAGATTGTATGGTAAAATTAAGTGGATGGCCACATCAGAACGTGTCAGCTTATTTTAATTAGATATGTTATTATCCTTAATAAATATGTAATTTTTTTGTTATTTTTTGTCGTTTTCATTATTTTTACTTTTTTACTCTAGGCCATATATATAAAATGTATGTAAGATCATACATATTTTAAAAAATAGAATAAAAACTAATAATTCGAATTTTTTCTTTCCTCTTGATAATTCAAACTTATTGATAATTCGAATTTTTCTTCTAGTCCCTTGGATTTCGAAATATCGAGAGTCGACTGTAATTATTAATATGTTAGCAAATTCTTAGACCTCACTGGTAAATTGTGAAATATTAGATTAGTATAAACGGATATAAATTATAAAGGCCCTTAGTAGCCATGGAACCTTAAAAAAGTTGAGTGAATTTAGGCAAAGCGTTTAGTAAGCATTTTATTATCGTAAATTTATATTCTGGCGTGATTAGAACAAATAAAAAAATGTTAAGTAGGTCCTAAAGAGAATTTGTGTGAACTCAGGTTTCGACACTATAAAACGACGGTGGCTACATTTAACATTTAGATAATGAACACTTTACATACTAATATACTATTATAAGATTCTTCCAAAACTTAAGTGACTTAATTTAATTCATTTTAAATTGAAGGTTTTTTTAGTCACAATCTAATAAAAAACAATAATTTCAGTTAATTATTATAGGACCACTATCAAATCGGTCTTAAAATTTGTAGAATCAATAGAAGTTTGAACTAAAAAATTATCAAAAAAATCGAAGACTACATAGAGTTTCAAAAACAAGATTAGAATTTTCAAAGTCAAAAATCGCATATAAAAACACTTTAAATAATTTTTTTGTATTTGTTTCTAAAAATTATGTAAAAAAAAAACCAAAAATTTCAAAAAAAAAATTGAATTTGAACCATTTTTGAAGAAGTTATGATCGAAAAACCGAAATTCGATAACTTTTAAAAAGGTGTTCAAAATCATTTCAAAATTTACCAGGAAGAGTTTTTTGATGGAAACTAAAAAATTTCAAAAATAAATGAAGGAAATCAAAAATTAAAATTTTTCAAACCGTCCGATTTGGCTTGGAATGCCCCATATATATAAATTATATAAATAAAAACTTTAAAATCTACGAAATCATTGCGAACTACCCTCGGAGATTGAGAACAAGCCTCAGGCCAGGCCGCCTGCCTTTTCCTCTAGTCGAAGGCCGAAAGCTACGAAATATTTTTGATAATTGTAATATATTATATACTATAACTGAAAAAAATACGTTCTAATAAGGTATTTTTAATTGATGAAAAAGAATTTTAATTAAAATATTTCCTGCTATTCCTACTATTATTTCTTCTTGTAATCTCTTGATTCTGTTTGTTTTGTACTGACCGATTTCATACCCAACTTGAGTGCGTCTATACCAGGCGTTTTGTAAGGTATAGTGTTCTCGTAGTGTAGTGGTTATCACGTCCGCTTTACACGCGGAAGGTCCTCAGTTCGAGCCTGGGCGGGAACAAATATTTTTTTTTAGTCTATTACAATTGATTCACAGGAATTAAAGCTCTCGAAACTATAGTCTCATTATAAATTAAAAATTTATAATTCCAGAAGAAGACACACTCTTTTATTGTCTCCTTCAAGCAAGATATACTTATTTCATTTTTTTGAAAATATTTTTGCTTTAAAAATAATAAATAAATATTATTTCGCTCACTTGGAACTAATAACGAATCTTTTGAAATACAGAGTAAGTTTCAAGGTTCACGGTATGTATGTATGTATGCTGAAAAAAAACCCTATCGAACAAACATATGTACCTACGCGAAACCCTACTATACTGCTTTCCAAGAATCTCACCCGTTTCTCAACCAACTAGGATCATATGATCGGTTTCCAAATGAAAGACTTTCGACAAATATCGAAATCACACACACTCACTCAGATAGAGGATATGACATATCTCTCGGGTAACTGATGCACAGTCAAGATATTCTCTCGAATGCTGGATATCCCTAATATGCCTGTAGTCCGGGCAACCCTTCAACCCGGCACAATCGCGCTACACATTGAGGGCTCTTAAAACTAGCGAAAACAACAAACCTACGTCAGACTAAATCAGAGTAATACACTTGACATCGCATTCTATACCCAAGACAGTCGGCAATATCCATAATTAAAAATTAAAAGGCCTAAAAACCCCAAATATAATTACACACATATCGTTGGCGAAGGCGCAGATATATATTATTTAAAAATTCTAAAATCGCCCTCTATATTCTAATTCATCACTTAAGAGGAGAATTTCAGTTTAATAAGTATACTGAACCTAATCTAAAAAGGCATATTTGTAGTTAATTATTATAATGTCTAGTATTGGATAAAAATCGGTGGCTATACCAGCATTCCTTGAAAAACAAACCAAGGACCACCATTTTCAAGAATAATAAACATTTTTCTATGTTAAATTTTTATTAAATCACACTTAAAATTAATTATAACTATTTATTGAACACAACAAAAATATTCAGTAGTTTCCCGCGATTCGAACCAATGAGTTTCAAAGCGTTTAAAACAAATTCATATAATCATTCTCACTCACAATAGACAATAAGTGACATGTAATTAGAAGTAAATACTGCAATTTAAAAAACAAAAATAGTTACACCCCCGTATTTGGTAAAATTACAAAATACCTAAGATGGCTTAAAGTGAAGAGGTATTCCCGGTCTATTTTAACTTGAACCTTGCTGTATATCTCACAATTTAACACAAAACAAGTTTAAATATTCTGTCACTGATCTAACTTTTTTCGTGAAAAGAGAGAACTGAAATGTTGAGCATTTTTGGAGAAATGGATTCCAAAAAACATGAATTTTTCTGAAATTTTGAATTTTAACTATAAAAGATATTGTTTTCTTACAATTATAATTCAAAAACTGATTTTATTTGAACACTTTAAAAACAGTATTTAGAGAGATATCATTACATTAATTAACTTATTATATTCAAGTGAAAATAAAATATAATATCATGGTTAAAAACAAGTTACAATTTAGTATTACCTAATGTGTGTTCAAGCATTGAAGTGACATTGAAATCCTTTGGATTATGTTCGAATTATATGATGAAGTTTGAAAAATATTAACTAGCCTGAAAAAGGATCATGAAATTTCGGGCCCCTTATTATGGAATAAGTATGTGTTTTTTTTATGAGGCGGAAAAAGTTGGTCACCCTATGGGGCTTTTTTTTCTAACATACCCCTTTAAAAAAGTCACTTACGGGCCCGGGACCCACAGGTGCACTTGGACCTCTCCTTACAGGGGATATGAAAAGCTTACCATTCATAGTCCAAAACGTCGGCAGAACTAAATAAATATATTAGATTTTGATTTTGGCCAGCAGTTTATTTTTAACTATACATCTAGAACAGTGTTTCACAATCTAAACCTGTGTGCGGCGTGTATTTTTGACAAATAATCATAATTGCGTGGGTTTTGTAAATTTTAAATAGTATTTGTAATTACTTCATTTTTTTTGAACCATCAACTTTTATTTATTTTTTATATTTAGGTGTGCCGCAAATGATTCCAGATATTTTTAGTGTGCTGTCAACAAAAAAAGGTTGAGAAACACTGATCTTGAAAATAAAAACAGGCTAATTTTTTAGAACTTTGAAAAATACATTTTCCAATCCAATATTACTGGAACCTCAATATAAATTTACTTTACAGAGAGTCCAATATCCAACCATCTTATTAGAAATATGTTTGATTTAGTACCAGAAGGGTTCTTAGACCATTGGGATATCTAAATCAAACAACTTACTATCTATAATAATAATTAATCTATACTTAATAATAATAAACGGCTTGCCCGACGACGCCGAGGTAATTTTTTTAACTTTAAAATCTACAAATAAAATTAGGAAATTTAAATTATTAATTTGAAACCTAATAGGGAGTCTAAGGGCGGGCGCAGCCCCATGACCAGCAAGATGCCGCGGAAGACGGGTTTCTCAGCTGGTATCTAATAAGATCGTTGATTTTGGTTTTTAATTTCTATTTTGAAAATATATAAACATTTTAATTTAAAGTTTATTTTTGCCGAAAGTAGCAGAATTTTTATAAATTGAAAGAGACAATAAAAGAGTGTGTCCTCTACTGGAATTATAAATTTTCAATTTATTTATAACGAGACTATAGTTTTGAGAGCTTTGCCCTTTTCATCAGTATATTACAATCGAGGGGTGAACCGCGACCTAATATGCTGTACACCTACTTCCACTTATAGGTACTTCCAAATATTTCCAAGTACTTCCAAATATTTCCAAGTATTCCCAAATATTTCCAAGTAATTTCAAATATTTCCAAGTAATTTCGAATATTTCCAAGCACTTCCAAATATTTCCAAGCACTCCCAAATATTTCCAAGTACTTCCAAAGATTCCCAAGTATTTCCAAATATTTGAAATTACTTGGAAATATTTGGGAGTACTTTCAAATATTTCCAAGTACTTCCAAATATTTCCAGTACTCCCAAATATTTCCAAGTACTCCCAAATATTTCCAAGTAATTTCAAATATTTCCAAGTACTTCCAAATATTTCCAAGCACTTCCAAATATTTCCAAGTACTTCCAAAGTTTCCCAAGTACTTCCAAATATTTCCAAGTACTTACAAATATTTCCAAGTACTTCCAAATATTTCCAAGTACTTTCAAAGATTCCCAAGTACTCCCAAATATTTCCAAGTAATTTCAAATATTTCCAAGTACTTCCAAATATTTCCAAGTACTCCCAAATATTTCAAGTACTTCTAAATATTTCCAAGTACTTTCAAATATTTCCAAGTACTTCCAAATATTTTCAAGCACTCTCAAATATTTCCAAGTACTTCCAAAGATTCCCAAGTACGTACTTTCAAATATTTCCAAGTACTTTCAAAGATTCCCAAGTACTCCCAAATATTTCCAAGTAATTTCAAATATTTCCAAGTACTTTCAAAGATTCCCAAGTACTTTCAAAGATTCCCAAGTACTTCCAAATATTTCCAAGTACTTTCAAATATTTCCAAGTACTTCCAAATATTTCCAAGTACTTCCAAAGAGGTGTACACCTACTTCCAATCGCGGATTACCCATCGATTACAATTGATTCACAGAAATTAATGTATGTAAGTGAGATGAGAGACCACGTGTAAATTTCACTTACATACATTATTTTCCTGTGAATCAACTGGAATAGACTGATGAAAAGGGCAAAGCTCTCGAAACTATAGTCACGTTATAAATAAATTGAAAATTTATAATTCCAGCAGAAGACACACTCTTTTATTGCCTCGTTCAATTTATAAATATGTACTTATATCGGTATTTGTATTTAACAACTGCGTTTTAATAAATAAATTAACATATTAACCCCCTTTCCCTTGATTCTCATTTTTGTAATTTTCTATTTATAGTGCGAAATAAAATAAAAAGATAGAAAAGAAAAACAACCCCAAACAGGTTGATCCGCTTTGCATAATTTTCTATCTCGAATATTAAATAAATGGAATTTGAAAAGAGCGTTTCTACCCACCCGCCTACCACCCCATTCTCCTCCTTATTATATTTGATTTACAAATTCACCCCCACCCGGCGGCGGTTTTCTGACTGAATCGCCACAAACGGGCACGGGGGCGAGGCGGCGGGGGATTCCCAGTTCGTTTCCACCCCCGTACGCTTCACCCTTCGACGCATCCACCCCCACTCAGCCGTCGCTTTAGGGGTGGTTTTTCGCCTCTCCCTCGACGCACTCCTATCATTATCGTTCTAACTCGCGTGCTAAAGACAACCCCTTGCCCTCGTGCGTGTGTGTTTGTGTGTCTGCAACAATACCTTTGTGTGTCACTAGTGCAAAAATTGGACAAAAAATGCAAAACTATTCACGAACTTTTCGATAGGGGTGGTGGACACTCTCGGTGAGTTACTTCTTAAAATTACTTCCTTATTATATAAATAGGTGGTCATTAAAAAAATTAAAGTTTCTTTTTGCCGAGAGTAGCAGAATTTTTATAAAAAATTAAACGAGCCAATAAAAGAGTGTGTCTCCTGCTGGATTTTTTTTTTAATTTATTCATAATGAGATTCTAGATTAGAGGGCTTTGAGTCTATTACAACTGATTAACAGGAATTGATATGTGAAAGTGAAGAGGGAAACTCCCTCGAAACTATACTCTCGTTATTAATAAATTTAAAAATTTATTTTTCCACCAGAAGACACACTTTTATTGTCTCCTTTAAGGTCATTAAAAAAATTCATAAAGAGAAATTAATGAGAGTTGCCCTCTGCCTGATACAAAAAAACATACACTTTGTTTGACTATTTATAGTTTCGAAGGTTTGACCTTCATTATCAGTCTTTTATTTACAAATATTTTATCTGTCACCTTTCACGTGGTTAATTACCAGATTGGATAGAGAAAATAACTCCATGAGAGATGACCGATAAAATATTTCTAATTAAAAGGACTGATGATGAAGGTCAAAGATTCGAAACTAGTCTCAAACAAAGAGTATGTTTATTTGCATCAAGCATAGGAGAACCGCATTGATCCCTCTTTATGAATCAACAATTCTGCTACTCTCGGCAAAAAATCTATTCAATTAAAAAATTAATCAACAGATTGTATAATTAGTCTAAGAATTATTTTAGTTCTTTTAAATCCGTTTCGGAATATTTTCGTAAAAATCATAAATTAATTATTATTTGCTTTATATGTTTTTTAATATAAAAGTATCCCTCTTACTATTTTACTAAAGGATATCCTTATTGGAGAGCTTTCAAAGTGAATATTTTCTTACGATGAAACTGAATGGAAATTCTTGTATATAGTAATTATCCGAATTTTCTAGAAAATCATAAGATGGTGTCATCTATTGGGTCCGTTGAAATGGAATATTTTTAATTATATGTCAGAGGGGTTGTTTTTCACCCCCTCGGGAATCGAACCCGAGTGCCAGTAACAGCAATCCGGGCCACCTGGCTCACCTGCGGGATACGAACCACTCTGACATATGCAAACGCGTAAAATATTTTACTCAAAGATTGTTATCTTAATTTGTAAAATTTCGCGATATAGTGATTCTTCCCTCTGACATATAATTAAAAATATTCCATTTCAACGGATTTGATAGATGACACCATCTTATGATTTTCTAGTAAATTTGAATCTATTACCATCGGCAAATTAATATCTTTCATATCCGAATTTTGATTAAAGGCAGCCAAAAGCAATAAAACAACTTATAATTTGGATTAATTTATTTTTGGTTATGTTTCGACTAAGTCTTCTAACATTCATCAGGATGTCAAATTATTTTATTAGAAGAAAATTTATAATCAATTGATGGTATTTTAATTTTATAGCAAAAACTATAATCGAACTCAACAAAAGCACTTATGATTATTTAATTTGGATTTTTTAACCGAATCATCTCGATCTTAAACCAACAATAAAATATTCCAAATTATAAGTTGTTTTATGACTTTTTGCTGTCTTTAATCAAAATACGTATAATTATTTGTTTTATTTTATATTTTATGAATTAAACGGTTTTTTAGTCATATAAAATAAATAAATACAGTAATTTTAATCAAATATTATTATTTATTTGATTGATTTATCGACAGTTTCAGTCCCCTCTGGTTGACCATCTTCAATATTAGGTACTGAAATTTGAAACATTTTATAAAAAATTTTTATACAATTACCCAAAATAACAACCACACAGTTTCTCATTTATACATACAATTTCGTTCAAGATTTAGATTAATTTATTGTTAATTTAATATCGACATGTAATTTTAATTGCGTATGGCAGTTGGATTTTTATTAATTGATTTCAATTCTCTTAAAAATTCAAAAAAAAAATATTTCTTTTCAATTTGCTGTCAATTTTCCGAATTTTATAATTATTTTTTATAGATTATTTATTTCTTGATGTTTTATTTAAAATGTTTTTTTTTTGTTTATTCAATCTAGAGTAAATAATAATACTATAAAAAGTAGATTTATAAATTAATTCGTGTTTAATTCTCATTTTTTTTATGTCAGATGTTTTTCGGACATTAGTGTTTTGTCCATCATTTCTTAACATAAAATTCAATTGGTTACGGAAACGTATAGTTAGCAATGATCTAATTATATTAATAATCAGTGTTTTTATTTATTAAAAAATTTCATTTTCAGGCATACTAGTATGTATACTCTCCTAGTAAAATTTCCCGTCGGCGTCGGAGATATTAAATAGTTTTATTTTATTTACTTTTTATGCATAATACATTTTTCAAAACTCTCTTTTATTCTAATTATTTAGTAATTAATTAGTAATTTTTCCAATTAGTCATTTTTTAAGGGGTTATGAATCTTTTCAGGTCTTTCTGTTTGTTAATTACATAAACTATAATATGAAATGAAAGTATATTGTAAGCCAAAGCCACGACTTTTACTTACCACTTATTTTTTGAGAGGAATATTTTTACCTTTACAAATGAAAATGGTAAATTAAGTAAATACATCTGTAGTCGATGTGTCTTAATTCGCAAAATAATTAAATTATATTAATGGAAAGGAAGGGTTTTTTGAGTCAGCTCTAAGTCAATGAATATAAAATCATTTATTTATTTTATTTTATTTTTTTTATTTTTATTTATTTATTTTATTACTGTCGGCTTGCCTTCGTTTACAGTCAGCATACATACATTTTTTACAACTTTTCTTGAAAATTCAACAGCGCTGAGATAGTAAAATAACTCAAATTTGTCATTTTTTTGAAATTTATTAAATTAACGTAAATAACTCACATTTCTTAATTAATAATAAATAAAATTTATATAATATTTAATATTTGAGAAATATAGCGATTTTCAAAAAATCATTTGGTTAATTTTTGAGACCTTGGGGAAAAACTGAAAAACGGCTAAAGTAAATTAGTACTACCTGGGGCCCAATTTGAACCAAAACTTGTACTTTTTGGCCAATACCTTAGCTTAAGCTTCAAATTTTTTACCGGCTTATCGTTGTTGATATTTCTGTGTAACACACACTCTCACAGACAAATAGGTTTATGTCCCCTTTTTGATCTCTGGAGATTATTCAAGAGTTTATTTTAATTTGATTTCTACTCTTTAAAGCTATCAGATACTTTTGTTTAGTTTTGAGAAATAAAACATTAAATAGGGCTAACACTTTAGGTATTATTAATTTGGAAGAATTTGAGAAAGTATCAGGTTTTCGGGCAAAAATCACACATTGATTGTTTATTGCCGAGCTTTTGATCTTTTATTTGATGAAGGATTTTCAATATTACAAAATTATTAAACATAAAAAAACATTATAACAAAATATACAAGAAACTTACATAAAGTATTTTCAATTTCACATTTATTATGTATATACAATATATACAAAGTCAATTTTCCAATTGTTAGAGAACTTTTATTTTCTATAACAGGCTCCGAGTAAAATGCAAGAGATGATTTAGTATTTTCATTAATTCAAATTCTTCCATCCGTTTTTGAAATCGATATATAATTTGTCTTTCTAAAAATTTATACATAATAAATGATTTTTTTTTTTAAAGATTCTCCAAAAATAAATTCGTTTTATTTTTTATATCTTAATGTGAAACCTACCAAGTATTTTTATCCAATAATCATAATAAATGAGACAATTAAGACAATTTTTTCAATTAAATATCACTTAAATGCAATCACACCTTTGAAGATTGATCAAATAAACAATAAAAGTTTTTACTGAAAAAGTATTTTTTATGGAAAGCCTAATACTTTCTTAACATGTTCATAGCTTTTACGGTCAATCTACAAATTCAATTAATCATTACTTTAAAAAATAAGTAAATTGGCATCCACTTGACTTTACCATGCGCTTCAGGTTGAGTTTGGTACAAGGGCCTAGATTTTCATTTTTTAACTCCCCCCCTCCCCCTAATTTTGGCGCCAGAAAAAAATATAATGTTATTTTAGGTTCATTTTATAGTATATTTCATTTTTCTTGTTTTTTTTTAGTTTGAAAATATTATAATTTAACCACCCCTATACACCAAAATCTAATAAGCTCTTAATCTCAATGGACCAATCTACATGTGAAATTTGGTTTTGATATTAACACTACTTTTTAAGCTAGCTCGTACCACAAAATTTGGTAACGCACAGACTAACAGAATAACTAACAGAATAACAGACATTTTGACAAAATAATTATTATCTCGAAAAATATAATTTTTTCGATGTTCACTTATTGAAGCTTTTTTGTAGACCAAAATGCCTTGGTTTCGCCCAATTTTTTTTATCAAAACAGTTTCAGCCGTTTTTGAGATATTCCAAAAAACCACTTTTTTCATGCACGATTACAATACTTACATACCCTGTATGATAAAGTAAAAAAATATTAATAAATAAAAATGGAGAATTGAAGGTAGGCAGTCATTAAAAGCACTTATAAGCCCTGAAGAACGAGAGAAAATCCTCCGAAATGTCGGTTTTTTTAAGAGGATAAATATGACTTTCCAATAAATTTATTTTATTCGGGATTGTATTTTTTAATTCCCTCCATTGAAATTCCACTAGCTCTCTCAGCCCGTCTCTCCAAAAAGAAAATACTTTTAATATATAAATAATAATAATAATAATTTAAAAATTTTATCTATCTATGTTTCAAAATTTAAAAAAATTCTTGTCTTGGCCATAATCATAAATTTCACACCTTCTTTCTTTTTACTATAGTCTACAAAATAAAACTTCACTTCACTTTTGATTAAATTAAAAAAAAATATTATTATCCATATTTGGTATTTTTTCTAACTTACCGTTCTTCTATTTAATTATTTATTCAACTCTGTTATAAAAAGAAGTATCTTTTTGTTTAAAAATAATAATAAAAATAGCGTGTTCTCTATCCTGTCATTTAATCTGGAATTAAGTATATGAAAAAGTTGGAAAAGCGCTGGCGGTGCTGGAGTGGGGGGGGTGCAAGTTTGTCCCAAGAACGAGCCATAAATTGTCCTCCCCCTCAAACCACCCCTTTATCTACCCCTCAACCCTCGAAAGGTTCCATTGCTGATGGCCAGCCAGAGATTACACAAGAATGAAAGAGATGGCGAATCCGAGAGGGAAAATATTTTCTTTTTAATGTTAACTCAACAGCGAAAAATAAAAAAAAAAGATAGAGAGGGAAGTATAAAAATATTATTTAGGAAGATAAAAAAATTTATCTCCTGACCTAAAAATGTAGAGGTATATTTAGAAATCCCGTTTAAATGAAAATTTTACCATATATGAAAGAAAGAGAAAGAAAATAAATCGACAATTTTATATATGTATATCAACTTTCCTCAAAGTTTGCACAATCCTCAGATAAAACCCTACTAAACTAAATATTTTCAAAATTTACACCAATTCTAATATAATTATTATTTCAGGTAGGAAAAGGCCAATTTGTCGGCTTCTGATTATATAAAATACCTACTTAGTTAATTGTTCTCTTCATTAATTATATTACTGTATTTTTTAGGCAATTAAAAAATAGCTATGAAATACCGAAAATTAATAGCTATCTTAAAAAAAAATCATTGCGCGGTCGGGGGACGAAGTTCCTTACGTTATTTTAAAAATATTAAAGTTAATAAAATACGGGCAAAAATTTTATCCCCCTTAAAAAATCACACTCCATAAATACTGGCTATTATTAATAATTGTATAACTGCATTATTTTCTTAAATATATTAAATATTGAAAATCAAAATGTGTATAAAATTACTACCTTTAGTTGTTAAAGTTGAGAATTATTTAAATAACGATATATAAAATTAATTAATAAAGTAGTTTCACAGTGAATGAAATAAAACTCAAAGAGGTTTATACAAACTCAATATATTTCGGATTATTAGTCCATCATCAGGAGTTTACAAGTTAAAACTGCACACCCTTTACTTTATTAATTAATATCATGTTTCACCTAAAACCTACACCACTTTCCCTAAGTAAAAAAAAAATATAAAATTAATATTATTTAAAAAATTTTACATTATCCAATCAAAATAAATCAATAACTACTTTATGATTAAAATCGCAATTTTTTTTATTCAGGATATTGGATTTAAATATTTTTTTATTTCTGGTTTGGCTTTCGGTCAGTTAGCTCCTACCGTAAGGTAAAGGAACTTCGTTCCAAAAAATAGATTTCTACTTAGATTTTACAAATAATTTGTAAAACCTACCTAGTAATTTATTTTTAATTTTATTTTAATGTGTTTCACCATGATCCTACACCAGCGGAATTCAATCTTTGTGCTTGGCGGGCCATAATATCGGCAATCAGATGGGTGTGGTAGGGCGCACAAAAAGGATTTTTTATATCACGCCTGTAAGTTTAAATGGGATTATTGTAGAAAAATGCGTTAGCTAGTGGGCCGCATGTTGAGTACCGCTGGTCCATGGATCTTCACTGGTCTACGGTTGCTGGGAATGTGGTGAATCCCTAAAATTTCAAACATTTAGAGTATTTTCATAAATATAGATATAAATAAGATCGACTTGTAAATTTCAGGAGGATCTTTAACTTTAGGAGGTTACGGTAGTGGTGGAGGTGGGGGTGGGGCGAGGTGAGGAGTTTCGGGTTTGGAGTTGGGGTGGGAACGGTGGGGTCCTGGTGAGTGGAGGGGGCGGACTGGGTGTGAGTGTGGTGCTCGGGGGGTGGGGGTACAGTGGGAGTGTACTATATATATAGCTTTTGAAGCAAAAAGTTACCGACCATCGCTCGGTGGCCAGGTACTATATATATAAGGGCGTGTGTACATATTTACCACAGAAAAACTAAGCGCCGCCTGGCTAGAGGTAGGTTATGCATTTAATTAGGACTCTTTGTTGTGCAAGTTGCATCACCAGGAGCTGAATATTAAAATCTTACTTTCCATTTTACTGAGATCACTAGTTCGTAAAACAATAAAATTATATCTAATTCGTTATAAAAAAGAAAGTGATTTTACTAACTTTTTTCGAACATACATCCCCATTTCTGTTTTAAACTACTCAGCTCTCACTTGGGCTTAGACTTTTGAACAAACCAGGTCATCCAAATGTCATTTGTTCAAGCAAAACTTTATAATCATAAACTTTAAATTTCAATAAAAAAAAGTACGGAACCTCTTGCAATTATCTTACACTTTCTAATCTCCAAAAAAAATCTCACAGTAATGTATTTGTTAATAAATTATTGGGATTTGATTTTCAAGCTGTAATCATTACTTCTGATATCAATTAATTTTCATTCGTATTTTTTTTATGTCACATAAAATAAATAAAATTGAAATAGATACTCTGTGAGTGAGAGTCAGAGAAAGAGAGAGATAAAAAGTGGAAAGAGAGAGAGGATGATAAAAGAGTTGGATATTGTTTTTGTTTTTTTTATTTTTCCGCTCTTGTTTGTTGTTGTTTATAAAATATCACTTTAAAATGAAAAATAATATTCGCCAAAGTTTCCCTCGCATTTGCGCATCTAACCCACACACCGAATAAAGCAAAAACAACAACAACAACAGCAATAATAATAATAATAATGTTAATGATAAAAATAATAATCATTAAATGTAGAAACTATGAAAAATAAAAGGAGAATCAAATCTAAAAGAAAATTGTATACTTTAAAAAGTTGTGTTTTGAGGCTAAATTATTCGAAATAGTGGTTGATAATGATGATCAGGCTGATTATCATTTATTATCTCTAAGGAAAGAGGTATAGGTTTTAAGTAAAACATTATAGGGGGGGTCAGATAGGCTAGTCGGTAGCTTATCATCCTGCTAACCAAGTGGACCCGGGTTCGAATCCGACTCGAGGCATTCGGCTAAAATCTGACCCCCGGGCTAGAGACAAAATTTAAAAAATATATAGTATCGTAAATTGGCTTATGGTTAGAAGGGCCGAAAAAGCCAAAAAAAAAAAAGTAAAACATTATAAATAGATATAATTTGCATATATATATATATGTAAAATATCTTCATATTTAACCGCGTACAACTTTGGGCCTATCAAGTTGGTCCCACTGCTATCCATGTCAAATATAAAACTTATTAAAATTTGTTAATGGCTGACGGCTTGAAAACTAGTTTAAAATATTAAAGTTATAAAATTTGTTTTAAAATATAAAAAGATAAAAATTGAATACCAGAAAACAAACTATAAAAACCAATTTGTTTTTAGGTAATTATATTATGTTTGTTTTTTTATTATATTAAATATAATCTCTGTATATAGAAAACTAATATCAAAGCTGTAAATAATTTTTAAAATAAATAATTTGTTTTTAGGAATACATTGGCTTATAGTCATTTATCATTCAACCCGAATTATCTACATTATATATATATAGGTATTTACTATTGATTGATTATATTAATCAACAAAAATTTCACCCCGTAAATCTAACAATGGATTCCAGTAGAGTTTTATACGCTTATTTTCTTGCAATTTCCCGATTTTTTACAACACGTTAGAGTTTTGAGATATTATCGGTCAAAAAGAAGAAAAATGCCATTTTGTCCTCTTTTCGAGTCCAATTAGATATTAAACAGAAATATTAGAAATCAAAATATTTTGTAGACCTAATAGAAAACAGCTTCCTCTTTGATTTTCAAATTACTATTTGTTTTAGTTCCATTAGAACTCTAGTCATAAGTAAAAAGCTAAAACTATGTGATTATAAAGGATAATAAGAGTTTTTTGTTGGCACATACAGTATAATTTAAAAAAAAACTCGCCGTTTAATTTTAAAAATCGTATTCAAATCCCTACCCAATTAAAATTTTATTTAACTTAACTTTTAAACAAATAACAGTGATCAACAAAAATTTCTCCCCGTAAACCTAACAATGGATTCCAGTAGAGTTTTATACGGTGGTTATCAAGCAACTTCCCGATTTTTTACAACACTTCAGAACTTTGAGATATTATCGGTCAAATCGACAAAATATACCACTTTGACCTATTTTCAAGTCCCATTAGATATTAAACAGCAATATTTGAAATCAAAATATTTTGTTGACATAATAGAAAACAGCTTCCTCTTTGATTTTCAAATTACCACTTGTTTTAGCTCAATTATAGAACTCAATTATAGTTATAACTAAAAAACTAAGACTAAGCGATTATCAAGGATAACAAATTTAGATAAAAACATAAGGTATTAGTTTTTTAGTTATAACTCGAGTTCTATAATTGAAAGAGAAAGCTGTTTTCTATTACGTCAACAAAATATTTTGATTTCAAATATTTCTGTTTAATATTTAATGAGACTAAAATAATTTTTAAGAAAAAATAAAACCGACTTCAAAAATTTAATGCAACAAATAAAATACACTAAAAGGTATAAAATAATTATCATCTTATTTAGTTACAACAAAACGACGAAATATTAACATGAAATTACTTTTTGAAGTCGATACCAAACAAACTATACTTATAAGCGAGCATACCCTCCAAACCGTACTAAGTAAGATCCGTCGACTGCGATTCATAAAAGGTATATGTTTGGAACCGACTTCATAAAGTAATTTCATGTTAATATTTCGTCGTTTAGTTGTAATTAAATAAGATAATAATTATTTTATACCTTTTAGTGTTTTTTATTTGTTGCATTTAATTTTTTTGAAGTCGGTTTTATTTTTTCTTAAAAATTATTTTTATTTTTCTCTTTTTAGTGATGTTATTAATAGTGATCATATCATCAGAACTTGACCAAATTAATATGACACCATCGCTAAGATACCCCCTTTCCAATAAAAAAAGTATCATCGAAATCGGTTCATAAACAAAGAAGTTAGGCCCTAACAAACTCAACAAAAAAGGTCTAATTCCTATGAAAAAAAAATGGGACCAATCGGAAGGTAGAGTGAACCCAATTCAAATTTTTTTTTCGAAATCTGTTCACAATTGGCGGAGATATGAGGTAACATAGGCACAAAAAAAAAAAAAAAAAAAAAAAATCATTCACCCTCCTTTTTTTGAAGTCGGTTAAAAATATCTAAAATACCATATTTCTAGAAATTTTTTTATATATAAAAAAAAAAAAACAATTTCTGACTACGTGCTTGTGGAGAACTTACCTACCTAGTTTTGAAAACGTTTTCACTTTTTTCTTTTATAGTAAGATTAACATTTGAAAATTCTCTGTTAATAAAAATTACAAATTAAACCATCATTGGATGGTGGTTGTTCCGAGAGATTAAACTCTCGCTCTTGTTTTAGTCTGTTCTGAAACAACTCACCCTTTACGATTCCCTGAACAACAACAACAACAACAACAACAACAACAACAAACTGAGCAAACATTTATGTTTCAGTTGTGTAATTATTGTGGCTTGTCAGCTGTGTGATGTAATAAACGTATATATCCCAACTTATAGACAGGGTAAAGTTTATCATCCACTTCTCCCGTTCTCTGATGAGTTTCTATTGCTTTTCAACTATGAGTAGCTAGAGTTCTTTCTTTCCCTATTACAAAACTAATTTCATATCGACAATCAACAACCGGAGTCTGTTTATCTATTACCACGGGTAATTAGATTCAATTTTACTATATTAACTATATTCATTACTATATTGATTAAACGAATAGGTAACTATACTAATTCATAAGAATTTTTCTGGCTTGGTGTGTACTGGATATATTAAGTTTTTATTGTTAAGATTAAATAAATTGAATTGCTTCTTTCCAGTAATTTATTTTATTATTCAAATGGTTAATCCAAATATTTTGAGAGCGCTCTCGGCATCTCTTCCTCAGTGGAAACCACTCCCCCACCAATGTGCCGACCCCATCAGTTTGTACATAACGTTTGGCCCATTTAATTAAGAAACTTTACGTTTGATTTAAATTCTGGTCCAACTCACAATGATTCTTTTAAATATATATAAATAATTTTGGAAGTGCTCTTTTAATTTATTAATTTCTTAATTTAAAAGTGCAAAATATGTGACGTCACACCAAGGGAGGGGGGGTTACACAAATGTGACCACCTGTGACAAGGACGGGGTGTTCTAAAAATCATGAAATTCGTGTGACGTAATTTATGGATGGCCCCTATATAGGAAAGTCAAAATTTTACTGTAAAAGCAAATCAATACATTTTTTGTAATTAAAATTTAGGAATATAATAAAGAATATTTTTTCTTTGTTGTTTTAATGTAAATATACGTTTTGTATTAACAATAATTTTGGGTTAATTGTAAATTTTAAATTCTTAATAGTTAAACAAACGAAATAAATTGACACGTTCTTATATGCCCATCGTCTTGACTTTACCATACATTTCTAGTTGGGTTTGATACAAGGGTCTAGATTTTTGCTTTTTGACCCCCCCACCCATTTCGGGAGGTTAGTTTTTAAATTGTTAGACTTCTGGGGCCCCACTGATTGTGTATACAAAATTTGGTTGAGTTTGCTCAAATGTGCTAGATTTATATTTTTAGACCCCCTCCCCTAATTTTAGCGCCAGAAAAAATATTTTCTTTATTATAGGTTCATTTTATAGTATATTTCATTTTTCTTGGTTTTTAGTTTGAATATATTATAATTTTAAATTTTAACCCCCCCCCCCCCCTTTAGTTTTATGTTGATATGCACCAAAATCTATTCAGCTCTTAATCTAAATGCACCAAAACTACATGTGAAATTTGGTTTTGATATTCCCACTAGTTTTTGAGCTAGCTGGTCCACAAACATTTGGTAACCCACAGGCTAACTAACTAACTAACAGAATAACAGACTTTTTGACTTATTATAGAGCTTTTTTGTAGACCTAATTCCATGGTTTCGCCCAATTTTTTTAATCAAAATAGTTTGAGCCGTTTTATTTCGAAAAAAATAAGCAAAAATAAGCTGACGTGTTCTGATGTGGCCATCCATTTGACTTTACCATACAGCCTGGCCCCTCACTTACATTAATATTTAATAAAATTATTTATAATCATGTAGGGAACCCCCTACTTTTGCATACTGATTATGTATACAAAATTTGGTTTTTGACCCCCCCCCCTTTTGGGCGGTTAGTTTTTGAATTTTTAGACTTCTAGGGACCCACTGATTATGTATACAAAATTTGGTTGAGTTTGCTCAAACGACCTAGATTTTTCTTTTTTAACCCCTCCCTCGACCCCCCTTAATTTTGGGTCGATATGCACCAAAATCTAATCAGCTCTTAATCTCAATGCCCCAAAACTACGTGTGAAATTTGGTTTCGATATTCACACTAGTTTTTGAGCTAGCTCGTCCACAAATTTGGTAACGCACAGACTAACTAACTAACTAACAGACATTTTGACAAAACAATTATTATCTCAAAAAATATAATTTTTTTCGATGTTCACTTATTAGAGCTTTTTTGTAGAGGAAATAGCCATGGCTTAGCTCAATTTTTTTAATCAAAATAGTTTCAGCCGTTTTTGAGATATTTCGAAAAAAAGAAGCAAAAAAAACACTTTTTCATGCACGATTACAATACTTGACCATACCCTGTATGGTAAAGTAAAGATTTGTACATGGTGATTTTTACCCGCAAACCGACGATATAATAAAATGAGTAAAAAATATTTGTTTTGAATTCTTTCATTCAAATTTCATTCATTGTTAGCAATTTCTATTCTGTTCGATAAATATATTTTTATTCGATATTTAGCTAAAATCAATTGAAAGCTCTGTGGAAAGAATGAAAGAGAGGGTAGTAGAGAGGGGTGAGCAGCACTCAAGGGTTAGAAAAATGAGTGGGTCGATGGGCTGGAAGGGTGGTTTGTGGAAGGGTGGTTGTGGAAGGGTAGCTCGGTGGAATTGGCGGCCTCCCGTCCCCTCACTAATTCATTCCATTCATTCAGTCATTCATTGGCCAGCGACAGCATGAAAGGAAAAGTGCTTCGGGCTAAACGAAAATCAATAACGATTTTTCACCGAGAAAACAATCAGCAGACGAACGGAATGCGAAGGGCCGATTGCGACAGTTTCCGATTTGATTGGTCGGGGAGAAATTGACGTCGACGAAAACGAAGAGTACGAAAAAAGGAAAAAATGTAGACACGGGGGAAGGGGGGGGGGGGGGGATACCATAAAAATGATTAAAATTAATTCGTCTTTTTTGACACTGCTTCAATTAGACATTTTAATGAGATATTCTCATCAGAATGTCCATCGTTTCGACACCTTATTCTGGAATAGTTTTTAAATGCATGAGAAGTTATTCCAGGATCAACTTGAAGAATTGTTGGGGAAGTTGCAATGGTCACAAGCATTGTACAGAAAAAAATATTTAATTTTTAATTTTAAGATTTAAAAAAATAATTTCTTTTTTCATTAAATTGAAGGGTTGGTTTTGTCACAAAAATAATAAAACAATAATTTTAATAACTATTAGAATTATTTAATTGATTACTATACAGTTTCGGTCACCACTGGTCGACCATCCTCAGTAGTTCTAAAAATTGAAATGAAACATTTATTTACATTTTTTCTTTTTATAGAGAATTATATAACACAAAATTTTTTTATAATAATTTGAAATCATACATACATCTCGTTCAAGAGCCGGAATTTGTCATTTCACATGAAACATTCATTCTTAAATCTTCAATATAGATAGATCGATTCGATTTTGAAGGAGTAAAAATACTAGATTATGAGAAAAATTGGACCAAGAGAAAAATAAAAGAATCTCTTTATATATTGAAGGATATCGATAATTCTGTAAATTTCAAAATGGATTCTGAAAGCATATCAGAATGTTATAGTCTAATTGTGTCATTGTTGTAAAAATATTGATTTGATTTGGTGTGTTGATTAAACAAGTATTGATTTTGAAAGAAAAATGTAATAGGAAGATGTATGTTTTTTGATATTTCATTAATAAAAAATTAAAAATAAAGAATGAATTTAACTTATAATGTGTTTTTAGAATGGATTATTTATAATGGGTTTTTTAATTGTATAATAATTGACGATGCAATGAGATAATTAGAAAAAATAAAATTGAAAATAGTATTTAATATAATCATTAATTCAAAATAGTTTCTAGTTCACTAGTAAACGTTTTTATAAATTGTTGCTATATATGTATATATGTGTGTGTGATTGTAATGAATTGTGTGATCTATCTATATTGAAGATTTAAGAATGAATGTTTCATGTGAAATGACAAATTCCGGTTCTTGAACGAGATGTATGTATGATTTCAAATTATTATAAAAAAATTTTGTGTTATATAATTCTCTATAAAAAGAAAAAATGTAAATAAATGTTTCATTTCAATTTTTAGAACTACTGAGGATGGTCGACCAGTGGTGACCGAAACTGTATAGTAATCAATTAAATAATTCTAATAGTTATTAAAATTATTGTTTTATTATTTTTGTGACAAAACCAACCCTTCAATTTAATGAAAAATTTAAATCAAGTCACTTAAGTTCTGGAAGAAAATTAATAAATTAAAAAAATAAATAAATGGATGATGTGTGAAAGACACACATCAATTCCTGTGAAACAATTGTAAGACTGATGAACAAGGCAAAGCCCTCAAAACTATAGTCTCGTTATAAATAAATTAAAAATTTATTATTCCAGTAGAAGACACTCTTTTTAACCGACTTCAAAAAAGGAGGAGGTTATCAATTCGACTGAATTTATTTGTCAATTGTGAACCGATTTTGATGATTTTTTGCATTAGGTTCAGTATATACTAGTTTCCGATTGGTCCCCTATAAATTTCATTGGTATTGGACCTTTTTTGTTATGTGTGTTCATTGTTCACGCACAACTTCTTTGTTTATGAACCGATTTTAATGATCAGTATAGCTCCAAAGGTAGTCAAAATACCTAACTATTTACATATTAATTTATTTTTATGTATGTTCAGCGGGAAGTTTTTGCCACGTAGACCGATTTCGATGATTCTTTTTTTATTGGAAAGGGGTGATCCCATATTAATTTGGTCAAGTTCTGAGTTTTAGTTGTAACTAAATTAGATAATTATTTTATACCTTTTTGTGAATTTTATTTGATTTTTGAGTTCTTATTATTTTATTTGTTGCATTTAATTTTTTTGAAGTCGATTTTATTTTTCTAATATTGTCTCCTTTAATAGATATAACTGGTTAATTAAAATTAAAACAGTAAAAACAGTCTTGATTTATTATTAATTTTTATAAATCCTGATATAAATTAATCAAAAAATGAATATAATTATTGAAAAATATATTATAAACCAATAAACCTATAGTGGGCCTGACAGGGGCCTTTGTGTTTGTGAAAAAACTTGTGTGTTATAGGGTTAAATAATGTGTTGTCATCGGTAATACATGAGTGCGAAATTCCATGAATTCCAACTCTGTAGAAGTTCTTGGAAATTCGATTACATGATTCTACCTCATCTGACACCCAGTCAGAAAAACTAATTTAAATAAAAGCATCCAAAAAGACAAATAATAACTTGTCAAAATATTGTATGATATACGGATAGGTCATACATATTATGTTCATACGACAACCTGGAAATGACAAGAGAGATCTTGTCAAAACATTTTAATTTGTTACCAAAAACTTTTTCTATAAAAATATATTAATTAATCTTGGTTATATAAATAAATATACGTAATATATTTTCATTGAGAGAGAGATTATTGATTATCATTCTTCTGTATTCAAATCTAATGAAACATGAAGGCTCAATTGATTCTGCAAGAGGGGTGGAAAATCATTCATTATACTCTAATATTAATTTCTATTATATCAATTTACATAATCGAATCATTTTTTAATTGATTTCGATTCAGAATAATTCCATTTATAGTCCAGTAAAATTATGTTTTTATCAAGGAAAGTTTTGGGGTAGTTCTGATTTTTTGCATATATATATATATATATATATATATATATATATATATATATATATATTTAAAGTTTTGAGCAACTTTTTTTTGAAAAAAGTTGGTAGTTTTTTTCAAAAAATCAGCTCGGGTTCAGATTAACCAAGATTTATTTTAAAAGAGAAAGAATTTAATCAATCTTTTTCGGACAAATTCTAAGATTTTAGTAGAAATATTATTAAATTGCGATATCAGAGGAGATTCATCCTCCCAGGAGTTGAACCACGCAATTTAATAATATTTCTACTAAAATCTTAAATTTGTCAAAAAGATTGATTAAATTCTTTCTCTTTTAATATATATATATATATGTTTTTTGGAATTCTGAATCCAAATCTGAGGTCTCCCGCCAAAGTTTCGAGGCGCAACATTGTAGAAAATGGAAAAAAGGTGAACATTTCCATTTTTGGCTGTTTTACGCTTATACCTTTATAACTAGAAAACTATCAACTTTTCATAAATAATCTTTCTATTCAAAATGAAAGCTCATAAAATTTCATACAAACTTCATTATTTAGGTTTTTCACCGACCAACCGTTCGGGCTCAAGCGCAAAATCCGTTTTCGGCCCCAGCCGCCCTCGCGGATCACCCACACTTTTTTGATATTTTCCCATTTTGATCATGAAGTAGCAGGTTTTCGACAAAGATCATCCTATACATTTTTAAACTAGAATAAATTTGCTACAATTGAAACAAAGTTTCATCTTAATTGGATAAATGGTATTCCGTGCCCCAATGAGGTTGAAATTTTGAAAAACTGCAATTTTTTGCAAAAAATCTCAATTTTTCCTTCATAAAATGAAAACCACTCATCCTAGTAACTTAATTTTTATCTAATTCTCTAGGAAATTTTATTTACTTTAACGTTTACCTGGATCACATTTTCGATAAAAGTCTTAGATTTATAGTTATCCAGCTAGCTTATCCATTTTTTGCGAAAATTGCAGTTTTTCATAACTTCAACCTCATTGCGGCACGGATTACCATTTATCCAATTAAGATGAAACTTTGTTTCAATTGTAGCAAATTTATTCTAGTTTAAAAATGTCTAGGATGATCTTTGTCGAAAATCTGCTACTTCATGATCAAAATGGGAAAATATCAAAAAAAGTGCGAGTTGTCCGGGAGGGCTGCCGGGGTCGAAAACTTGGATTTTTCGCTTGAGCCCGAACGGTTGGTCGGTGAAAAAAAACCTAAATTATAAAATTTGTAGGAAATTTTATAAGCTTTCATTTTGAGTAGGAAGGTTATTTAGGGAAAGTTGATAGTTTTCTAGTTATAAGCGTAAAACCGTCAAAAAATTGAAATTTTCACCTTTTTTTTGCATTTTCTACAATGTTGCGCAACGAAATTTTGTTGGGAGACCTCAGATTTGGATTCAGCGCCCCAAAAACATATATATGCAAAAAAGCAGAACTACCCCAAAACTTTCCCCATAGGGGCCCATTTGAGCACAATATGACTGGACTATTACTCGGAGAAAAATAAAAGTGAATGCAAGGGATGCTATATAGTTTAATAAATCATTCGAAAAAATTAAAATTAATTACAAATTGGTCTAGGTATTACATTTTGTTTGAATTTGATCATTTACAATCCCTCTGCCAAAGGAAAAAAGTAGTCACTGAAATTGTTTATCAGTGTAATAAATATTCTTTTAATCTCCTTCAAAGCAGAAAAGAAAAACTTTTCCAAAGTTTGATAGGGAGAAAGGAAAAAAGAAGCTGACTTTTTTTCGACTTGCTGTACTTTTTCTCAAGAATTTAAAATTTATATATTTTACTAGAAGTATATAAACGTTTGCCGGCTCCTTTCATCAGCCCTTCTGTGTTTCAACTCTGCCAAAAAGGCGAAAAAATAAACTTTGCTAATTAATAAATTACGTGCTAAAGAAAGTAAATATAATAATGAAATGATTTAATTTTAACAAATGCAATGAAAAGATGATTCTTGACACAACTTTTAGGTTATGAGCTTTAATAAAAATATATATTTTTCAATCTTTGTAAAAAACATACATTTATTTTAAAATACAATAAAGAGTAATTATTATTATCATTTCCGTCTATAATCTATCTACTCTTATTAAACAAGCAAAAATTGGATATATATTTATTTAAATATAAATAAATATTTATATATTTGTATCTTAGTTCTATTTTGAAAACGGCTCTACCGATTTTGATGAAACCAACTCTATTAACAAGTTTTGAGGATGAGAAAACGATCTGCCTAAGTCTGGACCTCGACTAATTTCATTTTAATTGATTTTTTCTTAATTAAAGTAATTATTTATAGATGAAAATCTCAATAAAAAAGTTTGTTTATATTTTTTCAATTATCTTTTATTAATTGGTTTATTAATTTTAAAACCCACTAATACTTTATACCAAATATTGTTATATATTAGAATTTCCCAATTTAATTGATTAAAATTCTTCTTATTAAAAAACACGGACTAAAAATATTATCGCAAGCTAGAAGATTAAGTACAGTCGATGTCGGAAATCGAAGCCAAAAATACAATGTATACATTATTTCATGTAAAAAATTGCTTCAATAAAATTATTATTTATATAATTGAATAAAAAACTCGATATATTGTTATTTAATTTAAAAAAAAAATTATACGGAACTTATTTATATACCTATATACACATAATCTGTGGACCACTAGAAGGTGAAAAATGCAAAAACTGGATGCGGGGTGGGAGTGCAGGAGGTGGGGTGCAGTGTTGGGAGATCCAAGGGTGGGCGGAGTAGGGGTGACGGTAGGGGTGAAGGACGTGGGATGCAGTGGTGGAGGAGAGATGCGTGGTTTCGGGGGGGGGTCCAGGGGCGTGTACTATATTTATTTGCATTTTTTTTAATTTGGTTACCGTACATCGCTCGGTGCCTCCAGGTACTGTGTATTAATTCGAAAGTTTATGATGGGAATTGAGGACAAGTCTTTTTTTATTTTTCAACCAACGTTTCGTCGTTTTTGCTGACTTATTCAGAGATTTAAATAGTTACATCACACATTCGTCAAAATACATTATTTAAATAAATTTATTTAGTAAAAAGCGTTTTCTTTAGTAGTTCAAATATTTTCATTAAATTATAACTTGAAAGGTTATTATTTTTAATTAAATTTCATTTAAAGAGTCTTCGTTCTTATTTCTAGTTAAATATTGAAATATTTTGAATGCTGAAACAAATTTATTTTTTATAAAACAATCAAATTTATAAGATTGTTTTAAGGCTCTCAGACCATTATTTAGTGAGATAGAGACGTTTAAAGATTTTAAAGACAAAAGTATTATATTTTGTAATAAAATCGTGTTTTTTTTTTTAAATTTTCCTCAAGTTGAATTATTTGAGTTTGATAATTCTCATATATCGAATCATTTTTTTATTTATTTTTTTTATTTCAACAATACTTTTAGTTATATTAGGAATTCTTTAAAGCTGTAGTTATATTAATTTAGTAAGGGTTTAAATAAGAGACGTGCAGCTTTCATTTATTTCTTTTTATTCATGAATTTGCACTAACGTTTCGGCTATTGGTTGTAGACGAGCGGTGAACCGCGACCTAATATACTGTACACCTACTTCCACTTGTACTTCCAAATATTTTCAACACTACCAAATATTCCCGAGTACTTCCAAATTTTTTCAAGTACTTCCAAATATTTCCTGTGCGCACCTCTTTGGAAGTATTTTTGGAAGTACTTGGAAATATTTGGAAGTACTTGAAAATATTTGAAAGTACTTGAAAATATTTGGAAGTATTGAAATATTTGAAAGTACTTGGAAATATTTGAAAGTAATTGAAAATATTTGGAAGTATTGGAAATATTTGGAATTACTTGGAAATATTTGGAAATTCTTGGATATTTGGAAGTACAAGTGGAAGTAGGTGTACAGCATATTAGGTCGCGGTTCACCCCTCGATTCTAGCCATCTACAGACCTGAACAATAACAAACAATGATAACAATATTAAATAGGCCTCGTCCGCCTTTTGGCTAACACTCTGTATATAGATTTGTATATATCATATGTATATTTCTTGTATATAATTTTATCTTATGATTCATATATCCAAAAAAATTTTTTTATGTAAATATTGACAAATTCCCGGTGACTAGAAAAGAAAAATTATAATTAATTGATGTAAGTACTCGGACGAGGCCTATTTAATATTGTTATCATTGTTTTCCATTGTTCAGCTCTGAAGATGGCTACAACCAATAGCCGAAACGTTAGCGGGAGTTCATAAATAAAAAGAAATAAATAAAAGCTGCACGTCTCTTATTTAAACCATTACTAAATTAATACTTTTAGTATTGTATAATTCTTATCCATATTAAATTTCATAAAAAAAATCTCAGTAAATTGGATAAATTAAAACACCGAGTTTTTATTAAGTGTGCCAGACGTTTCGTCAATTTTTTGACTTCCTCAGTGGCTCATTTTATGAATGAATAAATTGACAAAACGTCTGGCCCACTTAATAAAAATTCTGTGTTTTAATTTATCCAATAACGAATATACTTTTTAGTATTTTTTATGTTTGCAAAAAATCCTGGCTAAAAAGGACCGATTATTTCTTTGCGCTGTTATTTGGCAGGACTCAACATTTTTATATTTTTTTTATTTTTGCTGGGGTCGTCGATTCTGAATCGAACTCCCCATCAGCTCACCCCTTGGTGAACGACCTGCCGCCAGGAAACAAAGACTACGCCCTTCAAGCCAAACGAGTGGAATTTATTTAAGAAAAAAAATAAAATGAAAAGAAGGAGAGACAAGGAAAAAAGAAAATGAGAATCTAAATTAAGGGGGGTTGTTATTTTTAAACGCCAATTTATCAACTTGTAACGACAAAATGTTTCTATTAAAAATTGACCCTGTTTAAACAATCATTAGCTTAGCCTAACACGTTCTCTGTTTATTTTTTAGTTCCATGTTTACTTTTTATTTAGATTTGAACAACTTGATTGACTACGGTTAATAAAACGGGAATTGGATTTCCGCATAAGATATATGCTAGGCCGTAGCCAGTGAGGGATGACCAGAATTTGACCCCTCCTCATCTGAAATGTCTGTTAAAATGAGAGAAAATGTATTCTATATAATTGAAGAAAAAACCAGAAATTTTTTACTTTGCCATACATGGTATGGTCAAGTATTGTAATCGTGCATGAAAAAAGTGTTTTTTCCCTTCTTTTTTTTTCAAAATATCTCAAAAACGGCTGAAACTATTTCGATTAAAAAAATTGAGCAAAACCATGGTATTTTGCTCTACAAAAAAAGTTTTTAATAAGTGAACATCGAAAAAATAATATTTTTCAAGATAATAATTGTTTTGTCAAAATGACTGTTAGTTAGTCTGTCTGGTTGTTAGTCTGTGCGTTACCAAATTTTTGTATACGAGCTAGCTCAAAAACTAGTGTGAATATCAAAACCAAATTTCACAGGTAGTTTTGGTCTATTGAGATCAAGAGCTGATTAGATTTTGGTTCATATCGAGCCAAAATTAAGGGGGGTGAAGGGGGGGTTAAAAATTAAAAATCTAGGCCATTTGGGCAAACTCAACCAAATTTTGTATACACAATCAGTGGGCCCCTAGGAGTCTAAAAATGCAAAAACTAACCCCCCTCCCCTACATGATTATAAATAATTTTATTAAATATTAAATATAAATGAGAATCCAGGTTGTATGGTAAAGTCAAGTGGATGGCCACATCAGAACATGTCAGCTTTATTTCTGTTTAGCGCCTTGATGTATCTATATGAAAATAACAAACAGAAAAATACGTCTTATGTGTGTAAATTGGTGTAGGGGTCAGATTATAGTCATGGTATAGCTGGTCAAATTTTCACAGTGAGCCAGGCTTGAACTCGAGCTTCCTGTTGCGCAGACGGAGATTCTACCCTCTCAGACTACTCTATCTAACCTCATTTGAAAAATATTATTGAAAAAAATTTGTATATTCGAGAGAAATTTGATAATTAGGTTGATTTTGGCTATAAAGTTAATATTATTACCTTAGTATCCTAAGTGCCGCCCTGGGCACTCTGGAAAATGCCACCCCATTACATAAAGCCTAAATAAAATGGGTAAATTTTTGATAGACAATTTACAAAAAAATAAAATGATTCAAAGAAAAATTATTTATTGATTGCATTTCAAATATTAAAAAATACAAATCTTTAAAAAACAATCAAGAACTCGTTTATTTGAAACCAAACGTTCCGGGAGAATTTCTCCCTTTTTCAATGGTAAATTTGTAATTAAGTGTTGCATTCAAAATTTAGTGGAAGCAATTTTTTCTTTTTTCTATTTTTTTTTTTTTACAAATTTTACCATTGAAAAAGGAAGAAATTCTCACGAAACGTTTCAATTAAATCGTGTTCTTGAGTACTTTATCCAATGCAAAGCATGGGTAAAGCATTGCAATCGCTCTCGGGGCAAGCGCGTGGCTTCAAAGGGTCCTCAGGTAAAGACTACGG
>JALMQS010000489.1:0-94297 GCA_024734495.1 Forficula auricularia | reverse complement strand
CGGTTATCGAATAGACACTGTTTTCCAGTGTCGTTCTGACACAATTTTCTGATGTCAATCTGATCCTGTTTTCAAGTACCGTTTGGACAACTAAATGATCAGATTATGCCGACATCCGGTTCTATGTTCTTCGGGGACAATAATCGGTTATCGAATAGACACTGTTTTCCAGTGTCGTTCTGACACAATTTTCTGATTTCTTTCTGTTTTCAAGTATCGTTTGGACAACTAAATGATCAGATTATGCCGCCATCAGTTTCTATGTTCTTCTGGGACAATAATCGGTTATCGAATAGACACTGTTTTCAGTGTCGTTCTGACACAATTTTCTGATTTCTTTCTGTTTTCAAGTATCGTTTGGACAACTAAATGATCAGATTATGCCGCCATCAGTTTCTATGTTCTTCTGGGACAATAATCGGTTATCGAATAGACACTGTTTTCCAGTGTCGTTCTGACACAATTTTCTGATTTCTTTCTGTTTTCAAGTATCGTTTGGACAACTAAATGATCAGATTATGCCGCCATCAGTTTCTATGTTCTTCTGGGACAATAATCGGTTATCGAATAGACACTGTTTTCCAGTGTCGTTCTGACACAATTTTCTGATTTCTTTCTGTTTTCAAGTATCGTTTGGACAACTAAATGATCAGATTATGCCGACATCAGGTTCTATGTTCTTCGGGGACAATAATCGGTTATCGAATAGACACTGTTTGTCAGAGTCGTTCTGACACAATTTTCTGATGTCAAACTGATCCTGTTTTCAAGTATCGTTAGGACATATTCTTATTATAAATAAATAAATAATCAAATTTTTTTTAAATAAATTTTTTATTAAATAAAAAAACTTACAAAATAAAATAAAATATTTTATTAAACAAAAATACAATTATATATTATGTGAGAAAAATAGTTAGCAGCATTATTTTTTCCATACGCTCGTTCCGAAGCCCGGGCCAGCCACTTACTTACTTTACTATCTTTTGGTAAAAGTTCTCCAGTTGGCACCCCCCGTAATTTCTCTAATGATTCTGAAAAACAATAACATTATTTCAAATATAATTTTAATATTATTTCAATTTTTAATAATATTCTTATATTACCTGCTATATGTTTAAAAAATGATGTTTTATTAAACGGCAATTTTCTTCCTCCGTTCCTCTGGCGAATGCCCCGTTGTCCACTATAGTCAACTTGCACTTTGAGAATGAATCAAAGCTTTGATCAAGTCAGTTCCCTTTGATTTATACACCTCTCTTATGCAAGTTATCAATTTTACATTTATAAATGTAACCTGAAAAAATAATTCTTGAATTCATAAAAAAACATTTAAAAAAAGAATTTTCTCTTAATTTCTCGACAACAAAAATAATCGAATAAACTTACAAGTTTCTCCTCTTCGATAATGATGATCTATTTATTGAACTTGTGCTTTCACTGGACATAACAAACTTTATTGGAATATATATCTTTGTCTCGTTTCCGTTTGAAATTTCGATACATTTTTGTATAATGATAAGACTAGATTTTTACACTATAACGAAATTTATATATCACTTACGAAAATTATTACTCGAGGCAGAAATTATATTTATACACAGATATTATAGTAAGGGATAGAACACACTCTTTGCTATTTGTAAAATGACATCTGTATCAAACTTGGTGGTTATGTCTGGGCCAATTTGATTAACAAAGAGAAGTCACGTGTTTGAAAAATCCATTTTGAAACTGGCCCAGTCTCCGCCAGAGGGAATGTCCGTCGAAATTTCGAGAGTCGGTTAGGAGACCATTCCGACACCAATCTGATATTAATTCTAATCTCCGTCCGATTGAATGTCGGTTTAGTCTCAGACTTACCACATGGGTTATTATTCTATTCCAATTTAATTTCTCGCTACGGACAAATAATAAAAATTGCATTGTATTTGTTTGTATTCGTGTCTAAAATGTTTTTTCTTGTTTTCTGGCAAACTGAATTTAGGACTTATGAAGTTTTGTAAGATCAGCGAGCAATATGTATGTTTGGTTGTTGTTTTCACACCGTTTTAATCTTTTTTTTTGTTAAAATAATAAAAATAAATTGCCAATATTTCTTTCATACCTTATTTTTATATCTGTTTTTATAATTTAATAAAATAAATCGAGGGAATGCAAAAAGAAAAGAGCAAGCGGCTTAGTTTATTAACTGGCATAGAAGGCAGTTAAAATGGTAAAAAAAAATAAAAAAATAAAATGGTTGCGATCAAGAGAATATCGGTTTATTTGCCAGTTAACGTCCTTATAACCCTCATGCTCTCGTGACAATATTCAGATGTAAATTTGTATTATTATTATTATTAGCCGAGACTGCGATAGATGCTTCTCCTCAAATAATACGAGCAAAAGCTTCCCGAACCATTTTCTCTATTTTTATGGGAAATTTTATTATCACATCATCTCCATCTCTCGAAGAAAAACAACGAAATCGACAACGGCATTGTAAAAAAAAAAAAAAAAAAAAAAAATCTTCTATAAAGGAAATGGTGTCAAAAATTATTAATTCACCGAAACGGCAAACAGCGAGTCTTGAAAAAGTTTCACTTTTTCTCCTATTCCACATTCAATGGTCATTTTTCTTTGAAACATACTTTGATATCATTTTTACTTTTTACTAAATCACAATTTGATCAATGTTCTGTTTTCTTTTTATTCTCTTTTTTCGCTCTCTCTTATGAGTAATCTAAAATGAAAAGGCTATTTATCAAACCCTTAAAGGGAGCCCAAGAGGGGGACAAACAGACAGACATCTGCGCTCTATCCAGTCACAAACAAACAAACAAACAAACAGACAAACCATCTCTGCTCTGTGGCTGCCTGCCTCTTCTTTGCCATGGCCAATTTCTTCTCTTGAAGCAAACTTGACAAAAACAGTGGACATTCTTTCAATCTATTAAACGCCCCAAGTTTTTATCCACCACACCTACAAATAGATGACTTTTAAATTAATTAACATGAACAACCATGAAAAGGGCTATTTTATTCGTCTCTAAAGCTGATTAATGTTGTTTTGTTGGGCGTTTTTAGAAAAATTAAATTAAAATCAATCGTTGTCCCAATTATTTTCAGAGATCTATTTATTTAAAATTAACAAGAAATGAATACAATTATTTTATAAAACAATGCTTATTAGAGCATACAATTTTTTCGTTCACAAATAATTAGGAAATTTAAAGCAGAATTAAATATAATTGGCTTGGCTATAAATTATCTTGGCCGGCCATAAAAGATAAATATTATCTTCAAATATTGATAATAATACTCTTAATATTCATGAAAAAATCATTTCTTTCAAATATTAAAAATATATATCGATGTTATAGCGCGGAGCTATTCAAAGTGTGGGTTGAAACCCCCAGGTGGGTTCCGAGGTATGCCCAAGAGATCGTGTTAACACACACACACACACAGTGGCGAAACCAGGATTTTGTCCTGGGGAGGGGGGGGCTAATACACATATATATATATATATATATATATATATATACATATATGTTAGGCTCAAAAAACGAAAAAAGCGAAAAAAACGTCCAAAATGTGTTGTGGCCTCTTTAAAACATCCACAACCCTTTATTCGTGTTATGGCTATGTTGTGGCCAACTCAAAAAGACCACAATATGAAATTCGCCTCGTGGTTATTAAGAAAAGCCACAACGTTAGCTGATGCAACTTATATTATGACGGACCATCACTAGACCAAAGTAGAGACTTCCCGTCCCAAATCCCAACCAACCAACCCCAAGCAAGAACATTACTTATAAAGGCATTGAAGTGTCCCTCTCCCCTCCAGCGGCCAACCGACTGCTAGCGGAGCCGCCCGAGTCCAGGCGGAGTGGTGGGCCTCGTGGGGGGGGGGGGGGGGGGGAGGGGCTGAACAATCTAAAAAATGTTTATCAAAGATTTTAGACAAAAATAATTTTTCGTAAATATTTATATTTTTTATTTTAATTAAACATAATTTCGTCACCAAGACAATTTATAACATTGTCTATATTCAAAATATTTAATTACTTTAGCGTCGCTTTTTGAACGACGGACAGGTTGTGTAAGTTGTAACCACATCTTCTGGATGCTAACTAATAATGAGGCTGATGTTAAGAAAATAAAAGATTATTTTTCATTTTTGTTTCTTTATTTTTAATCATTAACTCATATAAGTTGGTAACTTTACAGAACAAGTAGACTACTTTAAAAATTAAAAAAAAATTTGAGCGACCTCCATAAATTGATGTATCGACTTGAAATTTTTTAGAATATTTATTTTATAATTTTCAAAGTAAGCAATAATAACATGACGAGAAAAAAAATCAATTTTCTACAATTTTGGAAATTTTTAAAAATCTTGAGTTACGTTACCTCTTAAAATTTTTTTAATCAAGCTGATTTTTTGGTGAGCATTTTAAAAATATGGTAAATTAACATATTTTCACACGAGATCAAAAATAAAAAAATATTCGTTTTTTGGGCCATCTCAATGAATATAATAATCAATATATATATATATATATATATGGTAGTATAAGTATTGAGTTTAAGGAAATCACAAGAGGAATTTTTTGTTTACTAGTTTAAGCATGTATTTTGTTAATATGCCTAGATCACGTGGCTGGATGGATCTGGGAACGTCCTGGTCGTCGGGATCCAATATATCGTCGAAACACTTCCTGATCAATTGAGATTTAACGCCCGATCAATTCTTCATAAGTATGCGCGAAGAGAGGATCATAACACGACTATCACCTGCCAGGCTCAAAACGCAGCTGATCGAACACCCCGAGTGGCTCATTTCTTTTTAGAGGTGCGGTCAGCACCTCGGATCAAAATCCTCGTCCTAAATGGAGGCTCGTGGCAACTTGAGGAAGGCGATGATCTCAAATTGAAATGCCTGGCTGAAGGAAACCCTCAGGTGAGTGGAAATCATCCCACATTTCCAAATAGGCAACAGTAAGCGACATGCAATATGATTGTATAAAGAAGCTATACAGGGTAATTCACGGTCGGTGGCACGTTAGACGTTTATGGAAAACGGAACGCAGGATTTTTCTGAAAATTTAGCACCTTACATTTTCTTACCTGTTCTATCGATCTAAAATATTTTCGGCATTGCGACGTTTCGGCTTCCATCGAAAAGTCGTAGCAACTTTATTTTTTAAAATAGAACACCCAGTATATTAACACGTTTTTAGAACCGCTCTTTTATTAAAATACTTTTTTGTTAATATTGTCCTATACCTATCTCTATCGGTTTTTGAGATAAAAAATAATTTATGTTAAATTTGGTCCAAAACATGGCCCTAATTAAACTTAAATAAATTAGTGCTCTCAATTCATCAAAAATTGATATTTTGGTGGTAGTTTAGTCAGACCCGAAGTATTTAATTACGTCGAGAAATCGACTCCATATTATACAGGGCGTGCTAAGATTACTATTATTTCCGTTATTCATAAAAGGAGTCAAGGTAAGAAAATGTAAGGTGCTAAATTTTCAGAAAAATCCTGCTTTCCGTTTTCCATAAACGTCTAACGTGCAACCGACAGTGAATCACCCTGTATATAAATCAGAGGCGTAGCCACGGGAGGGGTTTGGGGGTTAGAACTCCCCCTCCCAAGGCCAGGACTCATCGGATGAGTAACGGCAACGACAAACCGTTTCTTATGGCAAACTAACAGTAATTAAATATATTTCATATGTTTTATCAAAAATTATGTTCTTTTTTAATTTCTTGAAGTACCTTTTTAGTCTAGGTAAAGTGTTCTCTAAAGGGCCCCGCGCGGGAAAGTTTTGGGGTAGTTTTGATTTATTGATCCTATATGCTTTTTGGTGTGCTGAATCCGAATCCGAGGTTTGCTAGCAAATTTCGTGACGGAATATTTTCAAAAGTGCAAAAAATGGTAAATTTTAATATTATTATAATTATTTAGGGTTTTTCTCCTTTCAAGCGCTAGTTGAAAAGTTGGAGTATTTTTTCTGTTTCCGAAAATCCCAAAAACTCGCACTTTTTTCTATTTTTTCCCATTTTGACCATAAAGGAGCGCGTTTTCGACAAAGACCACTCTATACATTTTTAAACTAGATTAAATTTGCTACTAGCGCTTGAGCCCGAACGGTTGATCGGGAAAATAAACTAAATAATAAAATTTGTAGGAAATTTTATGAACTTTCATTTTGAATAGGAAAGTTATTTACGAAAAGTTGATAGTTTTCGAGTTATAAGCAAAAAACGGCCAAAAAATGAGAATTTTTACTTTTTTGTATTTTTGACCATGTTCTGTCCCGAAATTTTTTAGCAAACCTCAGAATCGGATTAAGCACAACCAAAAACATAAAGGGTCGAAGAAATTAAAACTACCCCAGAAACTTTCCGGATAAAAACACAATTTAACTGGAGTGATGTTTTAGTATAAAAAAATCTCCACTAAATATTTTGCTTTGTGGATTGGACCACCTCTCCCATGAGAATTTTCTGTCTACGCCACTGATATAAACACATATTGTTATTATTTTATGGATATAATTTATCTTAAGTCTGTTTTAAAATGGAAATTACCCGCTGACCCGAAACGTCTTTTTAATTGTCACATTTTTGATGATTTTGACCTGCTGTCAAAAAGGTTACCGACTCCTGATATACATAAGAATACTTTGTATTTTAAGTATAAAATAAAAATCCAATATCTTTTTATTCAACGATCACTAAGTCTGTTATCAATTGAAATGAACATCTCAAAAGCTTAAGCACAACAGATTGAGGGAAAAGTTTCTTTGAATTTTGCATTAGTTTATTGTGGCAGCAAATGAAGCAGCAAGAAGGGGGAATCGGAAGCGGAAGTGTAGATGGAACTGACAGATTGCAGATTGGGTGAGAGAGGGAACCAAACTTAAATGGGAATGACACGAAAGTCCCTTCTTTCAAGGGAACAAACCAACTTGCACCAGAAAACTATTACCAAGATAATCAAAAAATCTAACCAACAAAAATATGTTCAGAATGTTATTTTTTATTTATTTTTTTTTTAATTTTAATTTTACAATAAGTTTTTTTTGTTGTAATTTTTACTTACATTTGTATAATTAAATTTTTGCACGGGAAAAGGCGGCTACACAGTGCTTATCCAACTATAGCCCACGGACCCTCCCGTCGTATAAGCTCTTAAGATAGAATTTCATTTTTCCTTTTCGCGGTTTTTTCTATTTATAGTATAGTTACTTAATTTTTTAGACAAATTGATTTCAAACTTTAATAAAATAATTAATACTTTCAGTTTAAGAATCAATTGGTCTCCAAAAATTAAGTAAATTAAGTGGATATTGATGAGGCAGTCTAAAAAAAGAAGAAGATAATTTACACTATATTTTTATTCATAAAACCGACGTTTCGTAGGCTATTCCCTCCTTCTTCAGGGTTTTGAAAAGTCAGTGACGAAGGAGGGAATAGCCTCCGAAACGTCGGTTTTATGAATAAAAGATAGTGTAAATTATCTTCTTCTTTTTTTGGACTGCCTTATCGATATCCACTAATTCACTTATCAGTCCGTCTCCAAAAATTACATTATAATTCTGCTGATAATGAAATACAATATATTATTATTATTGCCACTGAAAGAGGAGACAGAGGGGAATGCCGCATTGGATTTCCTTCACCTGACTTTTCAAAAACCCTGAAGAAGGAGGGAATAGCCTCCGAAACGTCGGTTTTATGAATAAAAAGATAGTGTAAATTATCTTCTTCTTTTTTGGACTGCCTCATCAATATCCACTTAATTCACTTATCAGTCCGTCTCCAAAAATTACTCCAATCTTATTAAAATTAAGTAACTTTTTTTTTAATGATATTGATGTGAGAAGGAGATACCACCAGACGGTGCATCCCTAAAGGCTTGTGTGGGCTGCCCCTCAATCGTGAAAAGAACAGAGTAGAAGGAAAAGAAGCCGGGATCACGAGCCAATCTCAGAAACTTAGATACAATCCAATATCCAATTTACTAAGGTTTTAGGGGTTTCGAGCAGTGGTAAATTCTCCGCGCGATAAATTAGGTTAAATTTATCTCCCACTTAATTTTTATTACCAGGCCCTATACTTACAGAAAAAATGTCTGGGTATAGCCGGGAATCGAACCCGAGACCTCCGGGTTGCCAGCCAGTTATTCTGACCATTACACCACGGAGGCGGACAACTATACTATAAATAGAAAAAACCGCGAAAAAGTAAAATGACATTCTATCTTAAGAGCTTATTCGGCGGGAGGGTCCGTGGGCTAGTTGGATAAGCCGCTCTTCGCGCAAAGGAGAGAGACACGGGTTCGAAACCCGTCGGATGGACTATTTATTTTTCCTTTTCAAATAAAATCTAAAAATAATAAAATAATTTTCTTAATATAGAATTAACATAAGAAATTATTTATCATATTATTTAACTTTCGCGGTTCAAATTGCTTTAATATATTTTCTCTTTTAAAACATTCATTTCAAAAATTATCTATAAAAAAACTAGATTCAATATCCAAATATGTTCCTCTATAAGGATAATTAATATTATTCATTCCGAGAGTTAATAATTTAATTTTGTTAAATGAATTTAACTTTAAAGGACATCATAGATATTAGAGAAATATTTTTACATTGCATATCAGAGAGGTTCGTCCCCTTAGGAATCGAACCCAAGCGCTAACTAAGCTTGCCGGGCCAGTAGCCAAACCCTTAAGACAAATCTCTCTGACATGCAACATATATAATTATTATAGCTAGATTTTTCACTCCTTCAACTCAAAGGGAATAGTGAAAATTCCTGCTAAACTGAAAAAAGTTTTCAGTGACGGACCCATGGATTTTACAGTGAAAACAAAGATTTAAGTATCTTTTTGGGTGTCTTTTTTTGAAAAAAGATGGAAATTATTTCAAAAATCAACCCAGTATATAATATTATTAAATGAATTTAACTTTAAAGGACATCATAGATATTCGAGAAATATTTTTACATTGCATATCAGAGAGGTTCGTCCTCTTAAAATCTAGCTATAATAATTATATATGTTGCATGTCAGAGAGAGATTTGTCTTAAGGGTTTGGCTACTGGCCCGGCAAGCTTAGTTAGCGCTTGGGTTCGATTCCTAAGGGGACGAACCTCTCTGATATGCAATGTAAAAATATTTCAACTAATATCTATGATGTCCTTTAAAGTTAAATTCATTTAATAATATTATAGGACTGGGTTGATTTTTAAAATAATTTCCATCTTTTTTCAAAAAAAGACACCCAAAAAGATACTTAAATCTTTGTTTTCACTGTAAAATTTAATTTTGGTTTTGTTGGCTATATTAAAACAAATTTTAATTGATTTTGTTTATTAGATTTTTTCACGATTTTAGGACAGGGACACAAAAAGCCATTTCGGCAAAGGTCACAGGGGAATAAGTCACCTATCCCCCCCCCCCCTAGAATGCACGGGCCTGTAGTAGTAGTAGATCTCGGAGCTGTAGGAAATTTTAGTTTTAATTTAATATTGTTCATAAATCCTACAATTTAAATATCTTTTACTCTAATTGGGGCTTTCTGAAAATGACTTTTGTTGTTTGAGAAGCTTGAAAAAAATGAGGTGGAATTCGCAGGCTTAATTGAGGCATGTGATGTTAAAAATCTATATAATAAAAATGAATTTCTTTTTCTTTGTAAGCGCAGATCTCTCAAATGCCTGGACCGATTTGGCTAATGTTTTTAATGTTTGTAATAGTCCGATTAGGTTAATACGTAAAAAAAAATTGGAAAAGTTGCCCGGAAAATTCAGGAAAAACTAAAAAAGAGTTCAGGTTAGCCAACAGCTTGCCAAAAATAAAAAGAACTGTTAGCAAAAAAAAAAAACTGCAACAAGATTTAAAAAAACTATCTATTTTTAACCCGGCAAAAAAGAAGGAGGTTCTCTATTCGACTGATTTTTTTTTTTTTTTTTTTTTTTTTTTTTTTTTTTTTTTTTTTTTTTTTTTTTTTTTTTTTTTGTGCCTATGTTACCTCTAACTCAGCCAATTGTGAACCGATTTTGAAAAATTTTCTTGCATTGGGTCCAGTCTAGCTTCATATTTTTTCATAGGTATTAGACATTTTTTGTTAGGTTTGTTCGGCCTAACTTCTTTGTTTATGAACCGATTTCGATGATTCTTTATTTGTGGAAAGGGTGTATTTTAGGGATGGTGCCATATTAATTTGGTCAAGTTCTGATGATAGGATCTATTAATAACATCACTAAAGAAAAAGTAAAATAATTTTAAGAAACAAATAAAACCGACTTCAAAAATTAAATGCAACAAAATACAGTAAAAGGTATAAAATAATTATTATCTTATTTAGTTACAGCTAAGCGACCAATGTATGAAATTACTTTTGAAGTCGGTACCAAACAAGCTGTACCTATAAGCAAGCATATCCTCCAAACGTACTAAGTAAGATCCGTCGAGTGTGATTCATGAAAGGTATATGTTTGTCACCGACTTCAAAAGTAATTTCATGTTAATATTTCGTCGTTTAGTTGTAACTAAATAAGATATTTATACACAATTATTGTTATTAGTCGGTTTTATTTTCTTAAAATTAGCAGTGATGTTTAGTGATCAGAACTTGTTAAAACACCATCTAAGATTACAATAAAAAAAATTGAAATAGATTCATTAATTTCATAAAAGGTCTATACTTATATGTCGGTGTAACTGTGAACGCAATATTGAAATTTTTTCAAAATCAGTTAATATATATGTAATTAACATTTAAAAAATTCCAGTCGAATGAGAACCTCTTCCTTTTTTGAAGTCGGTTAAAAATAAAAGGTTTAGGCAAAGCTTTTTATTATATACAGATGAAAAAATATTTTATTTAAAATAAAATATGCTATTTTATAATTTTTCTTAAAATACCCTTGGAATCTCACCTCATCCTTTTTCTATTGTATTTAAGACCCTCGAAGCCATTTCAAAGAACTAAGCCTTTTTGGCTTTTGTATTCAAGCTCATACATTCATTTCAATATTATTTATTTATTTCAAAGTTAATTATAAAGGATTATTGAAACTATACTAACTAAAGTAGCTGAAAGGAATTCATTAGCTTTTAGATTTCTATAAAAATATATTTTAAAGATTAAAACCAAAATTCAATTAGCCCGTAGAATTCTTTAAAGAAAACAAAATCATTTGAAAACCCATTTTTATATTGTTTTGAAATCTAGCAAATTTCAACTATTGAAATTATTAAAAACCTATTTTGAGCCTAATTAAACCACAATTTTCTATAATCCAATAATGACTTTAAAATTTTATTATTTTGAGCCCATCAAATGCTCCCCAAATGACGATTTTTACTTTATTTTTAGATTTTTACAAGACAAAAACTTTATTTTAATTTAAGTTGAAAGATTCTTTTTGTAATATCATTGAGTAGCAGAAGGGTAATAAATATTGTCTTCTGCTGGAAAAAATAATTTTTTTTTAATTCATTCATAAAAAGATATACTTTGTCCTCTTCATCAATCTATTAAAATTAATTCACGAGATTGATATATGAAGATGCTCTTGCGTGTATAAAACATCAATAAAACAGCCACGTGGGGGTCCAGGGGTCGAAGCCCCCTGGCTAGTATTTATAAAAATCTTGAATCATTTATTTCTAATTAAGGTGAAGGTAAGTGAAATTAGTGTGGGTTTGTTTATTAAAAATAGCAATAATTTTTTCTTCTATTTATAAAAATCGTTCTATAGATAGTCTTTCAATCAACTAAATGTCCTTAAAATATATCACGGATGCCTTTTTTAGTCCCCCAAGGGTGGGCTCTCTATATATTTTCTCCCCCTCTACGGTCCATTTTTATCACCCATAATGGTATTTTTATTAGATGAATCATCTCTGTGCCAATATATCATATAAAGTTTAATATTTTTATTTGATTAGGCTATCTCGTATCGATGGTTTATCAACGAGCGACCCTTAACGTATATATCAGGATCCGAACTACATCTGACAAATATATCACGGCATTTGCACAAGGCTATCGTAAAATGTCAAACATCCAACAGCATTGGAACTACAGAACAATCCGAGACGCTTCATATTTCATGTGAGTACCATCTTATCAGATAACACCAAATAAATACAATTCATTTTTATTATGACAGGCGACTCATCCCTCTCCCAAGGTATAGATGTAAATGACTAGTGCAGTCACCACCCACCCCCAGAGGTCTTTACTATAAAACGCGTTTTGCCGACTCCCAACACTCTTTCGCGGTCAAATTAGAAAAGTGCCGGACCACTTCATTTGCCAATACGTATATCCCCATGACTTCAAGGAACTGGAACTCTCTCCCAGCATCCATCTTTCCCAGGACTTATAATCTTCAAACCTTCAAAACCAGAGTGCATAAACACCTTGTCTCTACCCTATCACTTAATCAACTTTCCATTCTCTTCGGTAATGCAAGGGTCTTTCGAGATATATAGGAGCTGCATCTTTACTAGTGCTCCCCTTCTTGCATTCGATTGCATTAAAAAAAACAAAAAAAACCTTAACTTAGAAACATACTTGAAAGGGAATTGTCAGTTGCTATGTTTACATCATAGAGTAATATAGAGTGAAAGTTTCCATAAGGAACCAATGTATTTTAGCGTATACGAGTTACAAAGCTCTCTGGCGAGACCAGGGCAACACCATTGGGAAATAAAATGGCGGAAACCGCTCTCTTCGGGGCAAATTTTGGTGACACTATCAAGAGTAAAAAATACGCTTATATATAGGGTATGGATCTTATATCTATGACAAAGGCTTTGAATGTTCTATGATCTTTGGATAGCTCTTAAGAACTAAGAGTTTGCTAAGTGCAGTCGCTAGAGGACGCTTACTCTATATACGGTAGCCTTCCACTCTATATTACTCTATTACATATAGACAAACAGTTTGTGATTTAATTACACCTTTCAGGTATGTTTTCTTATTATAATAATTATCTTTATTGTATTGTTTGTAATATAAATATGTATATATTGTATAATATTATCCCTTTCAGGCATAATAAAATCTGTTGTCAAAAAAAAATTTAGTTAGGGTTAATATGTACTTTTCTTTTCTTTTAAAATTTGACTACAGTATATTATGACAGTTAACTTTGACATTTTTAGCTGTTTCGAAATTTTAAACATAAAATTTAAAAGTGTAATCTCTAAAAGTCAAATTTTTCATATGCTCAAGTTCAAAAGTCTAAATGTAAATCTACTTATGGGAATTCGGTAGCAGATGCCAAGATTCCCAAGCCCAAAGAATCTAAAATAGAGTTCTAAATGGCCTCGAGGAAAATTCTATTAATAATAGTTCTCTTGTTTTTTTTTCAAATTCCTCTAGATCAAACAATAATTTTTGAAACTTTTGATCAAGTTTTTATTTTCATGAATTTAGAGTTCACTCAAAAATGATGACATTATTGAACTCTTAAAAATTTCGTAATTTCCAAAGAGGAATCCATAAAGTCTAAAATACAATTTTAGAATTGTAAGGGGTCACAAAAGACTTCGAGCAAAACAAACTAGAGCTTTATTGTGATTGGAACGCTGATCTGTGACCTATAGAAGAAATAAAAGAACTTGTAGGTATCTATTATATTTTTTAAGTAACATGTCCGAGCAGAATATAAACAATTATTATCCCAGCTCAGGGGCGGATTTAGACTTGATAAGGCCCTAATCTATTTGAGATATGGGACCCTATATAAGTACAGATATTATATGTCAGTGCCAAATATGATTTTTTGATACCTAGACGGTTAAACTGAAATACAATTAAGAAGTATACAGATAGTGAACTAATAAATATTTTACTTACTTTAACTGAAGTACCCTGCAGTTCTTAAATCATCCAAGATTGAGTCTCTTACTTTATGTGCCATAATTTGGATAAATTCATCACATATTGTTTTAGAAAGATAAGATGTGACACCTGATCCTTTATTTCCAAATTCTTTTATATGGCTTATTAGTAAAGGGTCAAATTTTGCTATAAATTGCTCACTCGAACAATTTTTTTTTTTGGAGCTCCCAAGAAAGTGGGGGCCCTAAGCTATAGTTTCTGTAACTTATACTTATATCCTGCACTGTCCTAGCTTCAAAAAAAAAGATAATTTTTCTCCAAGATTTAGATAAGTAATGTAACCCATCTCGGTTTGGACAAAAGTGCCGGAAGGCCGCGGCGTTTCGGTCCCACTACATTCCTGCCTACTTAACATATAGCTATAGATCAGTGGTGGCCACTAATCTTAACTTTGGGAGCCGAAAATTTATAAAACTGTTTCAAAAAGAGCCACATTGTTTGGAGATTAATTAATGTTATATTAAAAAAGACACATTTTTTTATTTTATAAAATATAAGTAAATGAAGTAACATATGTATATTTTTGCTCTACTTACTTATAACATTACAAATTAATTTAATTTGTGCATTATTAATTTTTTAATTTAATTATTATACAGGGTGGGGCATAAAGATCTACCACATTTTGAAGAGATATAAAAAATGAAAAAATTTAGCTAGAAAAAACTAAATATATTTTTAAAAATAAAATAAATGATATGTATTTTTAAATGTATTTTAAACATTATCAGACAAAAAAAGGGGGGGGTCAAAAATGAAAATTCTAGCCCTTTTGACCAAACTCAACCAAATTTGTATACATATTCTGTGGATCCCTAGAAGGCTAGAAATGCAAATACGAACCAAATTTTGTATACATAGTTTGGTCGAAAGGGCTAGAATTTTCATTTTTTACCCTCTCCCCATTTTGGGTGGTTAGTTTTTGCATTTCTAGTCTTTTTGGGGCCCACAGAATATGTATACAAAATTTGGTTGAGTTTGGTCGAAAGGGCTAGAATTTTCATTTTTGACCCCCCCCCCTTTTTTTGTCTGATAATGTTTAAAATACATTTAAAAATATATATATTTTATGTTCTTTTCAAAAATATATTCAGTTTCTTTCTAGTTAAATTTTTTTCATTTTTTTATACTTCTTCAGAATGTGGTAGATCTTTATGCCACACCCTGTACTTTTTAAAATCAGTATTATTCAAGAGGGTTCAAGAGCCGCACGAGATTGACTGAAGAGCCGCATGGGGCTCGCGAGCCACCTCTCCGCTATAGACCAAATTCAGAAAAAGCAGGTCGCTCGCTTTGCATTGACAGGGGCCAATAAATAAGCCTAAACAGAGCCTGCCAATGAATGACTGAGTCTCAGGCATGCCTCAGCTCTTCAATGTAACGAGATCGCATAAAAAATCTTAAACATGTTCATCACCCCATGCCATGGTTCATATTCAATCATTATTTAAAAAATCTATCCACGCTAATATTTCGGCTTCGTAGCGGTCATGATCCCACACCGTCTCACCTACATAGACTGTGAGTCCGAGATACCCCCTTTTGCGTGTGCGGTGATGAAAATATTAGAGATATTGACCACATCTATTCAAACTGTAATAGATATAAGAACAAAATTGACAAATTATTCGCTAATATTACCCATGAATAAATTATTCAACAAAAATGACAATTTTCCATTATACAAATGTTAAATCGGACATTTCCAAAATAATCAATCATATTTTGTCTATTGGATGGTTTTTGGAATAATAATTGACATCTTACTTTTATTTCATATAATTATTAGATTATATTTAATTGAAAGTGAGGGAAGGCAGCCCAGGTAATGAGGAAAGAAAAATTAACACCTATATCCAAATAAGGTGTAATTTATTGGATTCAAACGAAGTTTCGGAGTACACTCTTCCCCTCCTCTTCAGGGTTCAAAGAGTCAATGAAAAAAACATACAAAATGCTTCCTTCCTCTCTCCACAGCAGTGTTTAAAACTTGTATATATATATAGCTTTTAACTAAAGCAAAAAGTTACCGAGCATCGGGATGAGCCTCTCCGGTCTCCTAATGCAGTCCTTTATTATGGTGTAAAAATAATATAATACTATAGTGTTGGCCAAATGCTTTGTTATGAGCGAGGCTTTCGGAAGAGGAAAGAAAAACAACTTGAGAGAAGCCTTATACAAGAAACTGATGAATGAGAATATTAGTCGGAATGCAATTTGCAATAAAATAGATTTTTATTTTAATGATTTTCATCTTCATTCTCCCCCTTTCCGTTGTCTCAAATTTTCTCAAGTCGCCGGATCTGGTTTCTAGATATTATTTCTTCTTCTTCTTCTTCCTTCTTATTGATAGACCTGCGGTCTGTTCATCCTAACTCGTCCTGCCAGCGTTTTTTAGGTCGACCTCTACTTCTTTTCCCTGCTGGCTTGTTCGCTGCGATACTGTCTTGAGAATTCGGTCTTCGCTCATTATTATATATAATTATTATTTAATTCATTAAAACGCTTATTTTAGACTAGCTGCAAGGCCCGCCTTCGGCGGCCCTCTTGCTAGCCAGGGGCACGCTCCCTGGACCCCCAGCCCTCGAATCCCACTCTCACCCCCACTCCCCACACACATCCGCCCGCGAACCCCCGCCCCACATCACCACCCCAACACTCCATTCCGCACCCTAACCCATTAAGCCCCCCACCCCCACACCATGCACCCGTTCCCAACCCCCGCCCCACACCACCACCCACCTCGAACCCCGCACACCACCCACCTCGGACTCCGCACCCCATCCACCCCGGACCCCACCCCGTGCCCTCCAACCCCTGCGCCAACACCCCGCCTATCCCCATGGACGCCACCCCCGCTATGCCCCCTGGACTCCACCCCGCACCACCCCCCTGCACCAGACCCTACTCCGCTTCACTCCTCACCCCACCCCCATTCAACCCCCGCACCCACCCTCCACACCCAGTTTTTCCATTTCTATCCTTCTAGTGACCCACAGATTATGTATACAAAATTTGGTTGAGTTTGGCCCAAGAGAAAGAATTTTCATTTTTTCACCCTCCCCCCCTTTTTGGGTGGTTTTTTGGGAAATTTTTTTAAACAAAAGTTGTCAGAAATCACATTCCCTAAACTTTGTTCTATTATAAAATTTGCCGTAGGGTTAATAGTTTAGGAGTTATTTGATAATTTTCATTCGTGCGCCCCTCAAACCCTCTTCTGGGGTCAAAATATCAAAACGTTATATAGCTAAAAACGTAAGTTAGAAGACATCTGATGTAAATATGAAATTTTATAATAATCCCTTCAGCCGTTTATACGTGAATCGTGAGCAACTTTTCGCGGAAACCACTGAAACAGACAGACAGATACTGAGACAGACAGGGAATTTGTTGAGGGTGTTTTCGTTCATAACTTTGCTTGAAACGTGTGCAACTAAAATTTGGCGTGATTTGGACCAATGTACAGACAAACCTTAATTTTATATATTATTATTATTATTATATAGATTTAAAAAACTGAACAAAAAACAACGTATATATTGATTATAGAGCAAACTTTCGTTTAATAAATAGAACTAGAAGTCAGTTTCAAATTCATTATGTTATTTGTTCCATGTTTTTTTCTTTTTTAAACATTAAGCATAAAGTTTTAATTATTTTAATTTAAAATTAGTATTTATTTTCAAATTTAAATTTGTTTTCAATTGTAATTTAATACTATAATTTAGAAAACAATTCTAATTAATAATAATTAAAAAAAGAGTTTTACAAATACCTATTATTTGTAAACTATTTTTTAAGATAATTAATATGTGTTTGTTTTTTTTATAATTAATTAACTAGATGGTCCTCAATTTCGAACCCGGCCAAGATCTATTGTGGCGGATGTTGGAACCAGGGTTGGTTTATATTGTGACGTCGACGGAAACCCGCAACCAGAGTTTGCTTGGACGCGGATTGATACCGGTGAGGTAAGTTTTAATAGATGTTTTTTTTTTCTTGAAGACCGACTGATAGATATAAAACTGAAGATTGGATGAAAGGGAAACCAAATAAAAAGATAATTCCCAATAAAAGGAGATCTATTGGAAACATTTTTGACACTTTTGAGCCGATTTGATCTTTCGGAGGATCTTTCCTCCTTCTTTTTAGGTTCAAAATGCCAATGAAGGAAGCATGTAACAATTTTCTTTCCTATTTCCTTTATCAGAATAGCGATGCGTCGGTAACAACTTGTTGCCTCTAAATAGCTTAAGTTTCAAATTTCAAGGCTCTGTGACTTTCCGAAGACGAGATATGAACGATTAAAATATTTATTTTGCGACATGACTAATTTACACTCCCTTCCTTTATTGTCAATCAGATTAAAATTTATACACGACTAGATAACTCATGAGACTTGATAAGTTCACCAATTTTTAGCGAAATCGTTAGAGCCATTTTCGAGAAACCGATTCTATATATACAAGAATTGATCGTTTAATATAATAAGATAAGATATTGTTTAGTCTTTAGATGATGGCAGCTCTGAAAATAGCTCTCCAACATCTACTAGCACTGATAAAGAAAACAAGAAGGAAAATTGTTAAATGCTTCTTTCATTGGCATTTTAAATCCTGAAGAAGAAGGAAAGACCCTCCGAAACGACGGTTCAAAAGTGTATGAAAAAGGTTCCAATAAATCTTCTTTTGTTGAGAATCATCTTTTTATTTATCTCTGGACTGACTTCCATTCATTCAATCCTCAGTTTTAAGTTTCAAGTTTTTCTTGGTTGTTTTTCTATGAAAAAATTTGAAAATGGAGTTTTTCGATGAATAGGCTAAACACCAGTCGAAAAATTGGAAAAACCTAAGGTTTTGACAAAATGTCGTAAATATGGGGGTGGGAAAATAAAAATAATATATGGAAGGCTAGGGAGTGCGTTTCAAGATAATTAATATTTAATTAAAGAATTAACTTTTCCAAAACATTTTGGACGATTATTTCAGAATGCAAATAACATTTTCCGTACTGTAGTGTGATCAGCACAGAATCCGAAAGTGAAATTATTACTCACCGAATCCAGTCGTTTTTAGGGGTAATTAACCCCCTGAAGATGTCAACAATATTGTCAAATTAAGTCATTTCAGATTGGTTAAATTTGATTTTGGCGGGCGTCACAGCTAGTATTTGTTTGAAAGAATCGCTCCTTTTTGTTATGAGGGTTGTAAGCCCCCAAGGTAGCTGTTTTTTACTTTATAATAAAAGAAATGTTTCGATAGGGGCTGTTGTGATTATCTAGTTAATTAATGTTATACATATATGATATCCTGTAAAAGAAAAAAAATGGACGGAAGACAAGGGTAGTTCTCTTCAAAGGTGTATGAAATAAAAAGGTAAAACAATTTAACGTTTATATAAAATTTATTAATTAATCAACAAAGGGTAAGGTTTTATATTTGTGGAGTGGTGTAGATTGATCAAGAAGATTGTTTGGGAAAAGTATAGGCCATTTGGAGGCTGGCTCCCGTTCTTCGATTCCTTGCGCAAAATTGAATGCGCCGTGTAGGGGCTGTGGGCGCTGCTCAAGATATTGAGCGCCAAAATGCCCTTTGGTTGCCCTTTCTGAATTTGCTCAGAAAAAGAAAGGGTTGGGTTTCTTTCCGCCGTTTATATGGGTAGTTCAGAAGTTCATCCGATTCCAAGCCCACTTTTGAAAAATTTATACATTTTCGTATATTCCTAATCATTAAATTAGGTTTATTAGTATTATATTAATTTGTACATTTCATTTTTTTCTGAAATTGCTTTCTAATGAATTTGGGATTTGAAAAATATAAATTTTTTCATTTATAGACTTAATTTGATTGGCCTCTGAACGGCTGCTCATACATAGACATATAGGTATGATATTATACCTATACTTAAATTTGTATAGATTATTTGATTATTCCTAACCAATATTTAAAAACATTTAGATTATTCCTCAAGAAAAATGCTAGCCTTGTACGTACCATACGCCTGAATATAGGCAATCCATTCGTCAGCTATTCTTGAAAGCTGCGTAGAATTTAGGCTCTACTGTAAAGTACTTGAGTTTCTGTTCATCGATAGAAGTCAACAAAACATGCCTGCCACTCCTGGATGGCCAAAGTATTAAATTCATTATTATTATTATTTATTTATTTATTTATCATAAGGAAATTTAATGTAAAAAATAATTTGTCAATAGATTTTTCTTTATTAATTTTAAAATAACATGTAAATACAAAAAATGCCCAGAATTAAAATCTCTATGAAATTTATTAACACGTTCCTGTAGTGTAGAAATAATACACTAATAAACTGTTGATGCGGGCCGCTACAGACAACAATTGATCAATTTGAATCATGCATTGATCGAAAAACGGCCGCAATGGGCTTGAAGACATGGACGTGTCATTTTGTTCCACGACAACGCTTCGTCGCACACCGCCAAATCGACGAAAGAAACCATCAAAGCGCCCGAATGGGTGGCCCTACCCCACCCGCCCTACTCTCCAGACCTCGCTCCATCGGATTACCACCTCTTTAGGTCAATGGCACACGGATTGGCTGACCAGCACTTCGCTAATTACGAAGAAGTGGCAAAATTGCTCGAATTTTGGCTCGCCTCGAAAGGGGAGAAATTCTACTGGGAGGGGATACACAATTTGCCGGATCGTTGGTCAAAATGTGTAGAATCCGATGGTGCATACTTTGAATAAACCACTTTTGCCAGTCCTGAAAAATTTGTGTTTTCCTCATGCCGAAAAAAGGACATTATTAACCGCCACACCTAGTAGAAGACCTAAAAGCTCAAAAATTACATAAACCTGGTATCATCTCAAGATATCACAATTTCCCCGCAATTACCGGAACTAATAATGCTTGAAATTGAATATGAGGCTACTTTAAAGCAATAGTCGTTAAATTTCTTTGACCTTCGACCCCTTCAAGTTTCTTGAAATTTTATCAAATCCCTCTATTTTATTTTTTATGTAATTGAACGAACAAAAAAGTTTTTATATTTTTTAAATTTCCCTAATTTATTTATTCATTAAAGATCCCTGTTGCGCTCAAAGTTATACAGATGTGTAGTACAAAATATTGTGATATATATAGAAACTATGGGACTTATTATTAGATTATTATTATTATCGACCTTTATTTGATTAACTTTTTAATTCTGAATATCGATATCGAATATATTGTATGGGATACGTTATTTGCATTCTGAAATAATCGTCCAAAGTGTTCAAGTTCTAAAGTGAAAGTTTTCTTTGAATTGTATACTTATGGAATGGCCATAGTTACCTTAAGATAAATTGGCTCTCTACTCCTGTCCAGATTCTATTTTTTCAAGCCCTACTCAACGTCTCACACTAAACAAAGTTCGAATTCACCCCTGTTTTGAAGATGGCTTGCATCTGGGAGGTGTGCCCTCCAAAGCCTTCTCTTGTCAACCTGGATGAAACGACATATTTCAAGGTGTAAACTCATCTTAGAAACGTTTCTGCACCATTGGCTAACTATTAGTATTTGGGCCATTCATTTTGGCACACCAAATATATTTTTTTTTTCAAAACGCTATTTTTGTTAGTAATGGCTGAATTCAAGTAAATAACAACTGGTAGAATTCATCTGTGGCGCAGTTGGTTAGCGCAGGCTCGGCTAAAGAGGAAGACGCAGGTTCGAATCCTGCCAGATGCCAAATTTCATTTTTCCTTTTCAAAACAAAAAAATAATAATGAAATGATTTATGAACTGGAAAAAATTCGCAGGCTGAATCATGGAAATTATTCAAATTTACGCGGTTCAATTAATTTAATTAATTACAGAATAAATAACAAATATTGTAATATTTATGTTTTTACAATAATAATATTTACACCTTTTTCCGAGAAAACAAATAATATTTAGAATATAAAGGGTGGATATTAAGAGCTGATTACCTTTCCCGGCGTTGTCCTCAAATGAAGCTACTCATAAGAATAAAAAGAGACCAGTTTCTTGAAAAACTAAATCCCTATGGTACCTACATCAATCATTTAACTCAAAAAATTTAATAATGGCTTGCAAAAATTCTCGCCAGAGAAATAATTGATTTATTCAAAGAGAAATTCAACGGGTTTTTGATTTCAAGAATAGCAAGTACAAGCCTACAAAAATCTATGATTTAAAGCCCCTCTATTATTGTGGAATTATGTGAAATCATTGGTGTACAGAAACAAGAAACAAACTGTTGGAGATCTGAAAACTAACATAACACGCGTCATCCATCCATGAGAGAAAGATGCCATTATTTTTTTTGTTTTTAAGGGCCTCCACATCTCCCCTTATAGCCCTCCGATTTTCCCACTCAGGATCTGGTTGAGTGGCTCAGAGTGATGGCCACAGCAGAACGGTGTGAAACCTTAGTATGCTGCGACCAAGAATAAAATAATAATAGTAATAAAAAAAAGGAATACCGCATATCATCCAAATAATAAAAAATAAATAAATACACTGGGAAGAATAAATAAATAAATAATCAAATAAATAAAACAAAAAATAAATAGTTAGAATATGTCAGTGAGAGTGTCAAGAAATTATTGTTAAATTATTTAAAAATAAAATTATTGATAAAAATACTTGGTAGGTTTCACATTAAGATATAAAAAAATAAAACGAATTTATTTTTGGAGAATCTTTTAATCTCGATATATATGGTATATTTCGGGTGACTAACCCATCTTCAGGAGAAACAGAAAGTAACTGACCTGGATAAGTCGAAATTGAATACAAGTCAATGGTAAAATTTATTTTTTAAAGATAACAAAAGGGTAAATATTTAAAATTAGTGGAGGGAGAAAAGGTAGGGAGTCTACTTTTGTTTAATTTTGAGTGGCCTTTTGAGAAATGAGGATTTAGAATTTGAATACAACTTCAATGGTAAAATTTATTTTTAAGATAACAAAAAGGGTAAATATTTAAAATTAGTTGAGGGAGAAAAGGTAGAAAGTCTACTTTTGTTTAATAATTTAATAATGTTTAATAATTTAATAATATTAAACAAAAGTAGACTTTCTACCTTTTCTCCCTCCAATTAATTTTAAATATTCACCCTTTTGTTATCTTTAAAAAATAAATTTTACCATTGACTTGTATTCAATTTCGACTTTTCCAGGTCAGTTACTTTCTGTTTCTCCTGAAGATGGGTTAGTCACCCGAAATATATATATCGAGATTAAAGATTCTCCAAAAATAAATTCGTTTTATTTTTTTTATATCTTAATGTGAAACCTACCAAGTATTTTTATCCAATAATTTTAAAAAATGTTTCACCAAGTACCAACACCAAATTCCTTAAAAACTATTTAAAAATAAATAATTTAAAAGACAGATAAATAAATAAGTAGATAGGAAGTTGCCGTAGTCAAGGAATTAAAAAATAAATAAATAAATAGACAGAAAACCGCCATGGTCAAGAAAAATATATACTACCTTGATCACAAAGTTCCCGAAATAACCCCCGTGTGGCGCGCCCCATCGTTCCGATTTGGGTTCTGTTTTTTTTTGTTTTTTTTTTGTTAAGTTGTTACATCTGTTGTTGGTATTCTCTCTAAATCTTAGCGTCATAGCTTGACATTTGCAAAAGTTACGTAGCCAAGAGTACATCTATCTCTGTGTGTGTTGGCGATTTTTTACAATTTTAGAAATGGATTTAAATTTGAAACAACGAACTTGTATTAAATTTTGCGTAAAAAACGGATTTAATGGTGCGCCAACTTTGGAAATGTTGGAAAAGTGTTTCGGCAACGATTCTCTAAAGAAAACGGTCCTTTACCAGTGCCACGAGCGGTTCAAAAGTGGTCGTGAGTCAACCACGTCGTTTTCAGTCAAAGAAGAAGGCAATGCTCACGGTTTTCATGGATTACAACGGTGTAATGCATCATGAATTTTTGCCAGTAGGCCAGACAGTAAACAAAGAATATTATTTGGGCGTTATGAGACGTTTGCGTGAAGCAATTCGCCGAAAGAAACCAGAATTGTGGACAGAAAACTCGTGGATTTTGCACCATGATAACGCACCGTCGCACAGTCCCATCATTGTTCGAAATTTTTTGACGAAAAATGCAACAAATACTATCCAACAGCCACCGAATTCACCTGATTTGACTCCCTGTGACTTCTTTCTGTTCAATCGAGTTAAAAAACCATTACGGGGAACGCGTTTCATCAGTCGGGAGGAAGTAAAGAAATAATCGCAGGATGCACTGATAGACATACCGAAAACCGAATATAAAAAATGTTTCGAGGATTGGATCAAGCGCGGGCATAAGTGTGTTGCAGTCGATGGGGATTACTTTGAAGGAGACAATATAGATTTAGAGGAATAAACTTGTATTTTTAACTTTCTGAATAAATTCCGGGAACTTTTTGATCAAGGGAGTATGTCTTAATAAAGTGATGGAAAATTAAACCTGGCCTATTCACGCTACCATACCAAAGCCGAGGTGTTATTTGAATGATGTGCTATGCATAATGTCAAACAATAAGCTTTTTAATAAAGTAGGTAAATAAACAGATCTAATTTGAAACAACCCTTGTTTTTTAATTCAAGTTATATATCATCGCTGATCTTACAAAAGCTAATAAGTCCTAAATTCAAAGTTTGCCAGAAAACCAGAAAACCCATTTTAAACACGAATACAAACAAATACAATGCAATATTTATTATTTGTCCGTAGCGCGAAATTAAATTGGAATAGAATATGAAGGTTTCAATAGACGTTGTCAATGCGCCGTGAAAAGTTGGTCGGTATAAACGTATAATACGTATTTGACCAAAAATCGGACTCAAGGACGTTCCCTAATAAATCGATTTTCTTGCAATCGTTTTAAAACTTTGAATACACATATTTATAAGTGTCCTTCATACGTAGAAATTTTTACTTTACCATACAGGGTATGGTCAAGTATTGTAATTGTGCATGAAAAAAGTGGTTTTTTTCCTTCTTTTTTTTCAAAATATCTAAAAAACGGCTGAAACTGTTTCGATTAAAAAAATTGAGCAAAAGCATGGCATTTCGGTCTACAAAAAAGTCCTAATAACTGAACATCGAAAAAATTATATTTTTTGAGATAATAATTGCTTTGTCAAAATGTCTGTTAGTTAGTCTGTGCGTTACCACATTTTGTGGACGAGCTAGCTCAAAAACTAGTGTGAATATCAAAACCAAATTTCACACGTAGTTTTGGTCTATTGAGATTAAGAGCTGATTAGATTTTGGTGCATATCGACCCAAAATTAAGGCGGGTGGAGGGGGGATAAAAATTAAAAATCTAGGTCGTTTAAGCAAACTCAACCAAATTTTGTATACATAATCAGTGGACCCCCAGAAGTCTAAAAATGCAAAAACTAACAGCCCGAAATAGAGGGGGCGGAGGGTCAAAAAATGAAAATCTTGGCCATTTACCAAACTCAACCAAATTTTGTATACATAATCAGTGGGTCCCAAGGAGTCTAAAAATGCAAAAACTAACTCCCCCTCCCCTACATGATTATAAATAATTTTATTAAATATTAAATATAAGTGAGGGGCCAGGTTGTATGGTAAAGTCAAGTGGATGGCCACATCAGAACACGTCAGTTTATTTTCAATAGTCCTTGAGGCACTAAATTTGTAAATATTGACCAGTGAAATTTGCATTAAATTTAACACTCAAACCCTATCCCGATTGATGTTAAAGCGACTGTTTCATTAAATAACAATCGCAATTTTCTTGAAATTATTTTGAAAAATTGAGAATCATTAACTGAAGATATAACAAATATTTTTCTGTTAAAATAATTGTATCAAGCGGTATTCGTTTTGTATGAAAAATGTTAATAGTTAGGTACTTTTGATGGTTTTCATTTTTTCTCTCATGGCTATGACAAGTGAGAGATGGTGACTTGGCAACGTCGCATTAAAATCACTCAATTTTTCCATATTTAAAAAACTTCTTCAGCTGGTGCATTTGAGATATTTAGCTAATTCTCTCAACCTAATTATACTGTTCTCATCTGGAATTTCGCATTAACTGTTTCATGATGTGTTTTTCAGTAAGAATGCAATGTTGCCAGATCCGAGATACGAGGCAGTGAAAATATTTTTGCCTTTCTGCGCATGTGAGAGTAGCGGAAAGAGCGAACTGCATCTGAACTATATTAGGGAACGTCAATAAGAGGTTTTGTAAGATCAGCGACGATATATACCAAGGGTGGCCACTAACCTTAACTTTTAGAGCCGCAAATTTATAAAACTGTTTCAAAGCGAGCCACATTACTTGGAGATTAATTAATGGTTTATTAAAAAAAAGACACATTTTTTTATTTTATAAAATATAAATGAGGTAATATATATTTTTTGCTCTACTTACTTATAACATTACAAAAATAATTTTTGTATTATTATTTTTTTAATTTAATTATTATACAGGTGGGGCATATAAAGATCTACCATATTTTGAAGAGATATAAAAAATGAAAAAATTTAACTAAAAAAAAACTAAATTTATTTTTGAAAAGAACATAAATGAAATTTTTTTTATATGTATTTTAACATTATCAGATAAAAAAAGGGGGGGGGGTCAAAAAAAATTCTAGCTCTTTTGATCAAACTCAACCAAATTTTGTATACATATTCTGTGGACCCCCAGAAGGCTAGAAATGCAAAAACTAACCAAATTTTCTATACATAGTTTGGTCGAAAGGGCTAGAATTTTCATTTTTGACCCTCCCCACATTTAGGGTGGTTAATTTTTGCATTTCTAGCCCTCTGGCTATACAAATTTTGATTGATTTTGGTTGAAAGAGCTAGAATTTTCAATTTTGACCATCCCCCCGTTTTGGGTGGTTAGTTTTTGCATTTCTAGCCTTCTGGGGGTCCACAGAATATGTATACAAATTTGTTTGAGTTTAGTCAAAAGGGATAGAATTTATCATTTTTGACTGCCCCCCCTATTTTGGGTATAAGTTTTTGATTTTCTAGCCTTCTGGAATTCCACAGAATATGTATACAAAATTTGGTTGAGTTTGGTCGAAAGGGCTAGAATTTTCATTTTTAACCCCCCCCCCTCCTTTTTTGTCTGATAATGTTTAAAATACATAAAAAAATTATTTTATGTTCTTTTCAAAAATATATTCAGTCTTTTCCTAGTTAAATTTTTTCATTTCTTTTATACCTCTTCAAAATGTGGTAGATCTTTATGCCACACTCCTGTTCTTTTTAAAATCAGTATTATTCATGAGAGTTCAATAGCCGCACGAGATTGACTGAAGAGCCGCATGTGGCTCACGAGCCACGTTGTGGCCACCTCTGATATATACATATACAATCTATATTCTGAATCTAAAAAGGGGTTGACTGAGTATATTTATTCATTGATTTTTAAGAATAAGAAATAACTCGTTATAAGAAAGTAATTTTCTTTTAATTACAAAAATAAAAACAAATAACAAAAAGCGATTTAAGAATGGAAATAAAATAAAATCGTTCAAGAGGGGTGGGAGGGGGGGGGGCAAAGTTTAAAGTGGAATTAAAATATTGATAGACCGGGTGTCTTGGTTCCGAAGCAAATGGAAATGATTGATGATGCTTGTAGCCACCATGGTCGGAGTATCAGAACCCAAGAATATCAAGAAACGAATAAGCCTTAAAGGAAATTTTATTATCGCTTTTACAATGGGAATGAAAGGTAAAAAATTAAAGAAAGATTGAAAACTTTTTTTAAGACTCGGTATGTTTACTACGAATTTTGCTACTTTGGTAATTTTTGTCAGTGAAGGGTTTGAATTATATAGAACAGAGGTGGCCACAACGTGGCTCATGAGCCGCATGCGGCTATTCAGTCAATCTCGTAGCGGCTCTTGAACTCTCTTGAATAATACTGATTTTAAAAAAGTACAGGGTCGGACATTAAAGATCTACCACATTTTGAAGAGGTATAAAAAAATGAAAAAATTTAACTATGAAAAAACTGAATATATTTTTGAAAATAACATAATTTTTTTTTGGTTTATGTATTTTAAACATTATCAGACAAAAAGGGGGGGGGAGGGTTCCAAAATGAAAATTCTAGCCCTTTCGACCAAAATCAACCAAATTTTATATGCATATTCTGTGGACTACCAGAAGGCTAGAAATGCAAAAACTAAACCCCCAAAACGGGGGATGGTCAAAATTGAAAATTCTAGCCCTTTCAATCAAAATCAACCAAAATTTTGTATACCCAGAGGGCTAGAAATGCAAAAACTAACCACCCTAAATGGGGGGAGGGTCAAAAATGAAAATTCTAGCCCTTTCGACCAAACTATGTATACAAAATTTGGTTAGATTTTGCATTTCTAGCCTTCTGGGGATCCACAGAATATGTATACAAAATTTGGTTGAGTTTGATCAAAAGGGCTAGAATTTTTTTTGACCCCCCTCCACCTTTTTTTTGTCTGATAATGTTAAAAATACATTTAAAAAAAATTCATTTATTTTATTTTCAAAAATAAATTTAGTTTTTTTCTAGTTAAATTTTTTCATTTTTTATATCTCTTCAAAATGTGGTAGATCTTTATGCCACACCCTGTATAATAATTAAATTAAAAAAATAATAATACAAAAATTATTTTTGTAATGTTATAAGTAAGTAGAGCAAAAAATATATGTTACTTCATTTATATTTTATAAAATAAAAAAATGTGTCTTTTTTTAATAAACCATTATTTAATCTCCAAAGAATGTGGCTCGCTTTGAAACAGTTTTATAAATTTGTGGCTCCCAAAGTTAAGGTTAGTGGCCACCCCTGATATAGAAGGTTAAAAAACAAAGATGCAGTTTGTTAAATGTCAGCTGATTAGCTACAACTGAACAAGAGCTTCCTATATAACGATTCGATTTTTATTTCTGATTTTCTGCATTAAGGAGGTTCTTTCGCGACAATCCATACAAAAAGTTTTAGCCTCGTAACCACTCTATAAATATGAACGGAACTAAAATTTTAGGTTATGTTTTTTTAACGTGACTGTACCACTCACACTACGAAATCTCTATATGGATACACACATACTTGTCGGATCGTTTCCAAGCCATTGATCTTATTCTCCCACTAAAAATAATCGCCCAAATATGTTGTTGTTTTTTTTGTTTTTTATCAAAACTAAGAGGTAAATAATTTCATTTTTTTTTTAAGTTACTCCGAATATATTATTTTAACAAATATTAGTTTTTCATCAAAGATGGTGAAAGTCGTTCATTGAAAAAATTAAATAATGATCATTTTCCCTCCCTTTCCCTATGTACCATAAGTAAAAATGTCATTTTTAATTGCAATTATTTCATGTTTGGTGTGGTAAATCGTCTTCAAATTTTAACAGTGTGTTTATTATGCTTTTAATGACTTATATTCCAAGTTTCAAATACTTCTTAAATTTTTGCATTTGTGAAAGAACTTTCTTAAAAGCCCGAAAACTAAACAGTTGGTTTTGGAAATATATACAAAGATTATGGTCCCTCACAACAGATGCAACCTATATTCAATTCTAAAAAGTAAGAGGGAATAAATTTAGATATTAATCAAACTAAAGCTTTTTACAATAAAACAAGTGAATCGACAAAGCCCACTACAACATTTGCACATTCTCCAATATTTCCCTTTGATAATTATTATTATTATTATATAAAGCAGACTTGAATAAATATAATCAATTGAAACTCAAAATCATAAAGCTAAATAAGATTTCAGTGTGACTCGTAGAATAGAAAGAGCTACCGCAGCATTATTCGCTCCGTGCGCAACCGCGCTTAGCGCCATCCGTGGCCAAAAAAACAACTTCAGGAACAATAATAGTCTATATAAGCAATAGAAATTTACAAAAAAATAATTAATTTCATAAAAAATACAATATATAAAAGCTAAATAATGATAGATTTCCGTAATAAATAAATTTGTTAATAAAAAATTAAAAATAATAGGTTGAAAAATATAATTTTTCAATTAAAAAAAATCTTTAAATATCATTATTCAGGTTAACCTTCATGAAATGACATAATGGATAAAGTTATTAAAACTGGCTTTGAAAAAAATTACCCATTCAATCAATTTTAATACACAAAAAGTTGTGAATGGTATGACATTTTTTCGTTTTCGCTTATTTCAGCAATATTTGTTGTTCATAAGTTTCCTGAATTTGATTCGATCGTGAATCGAAAGCATGTGATTTTTGTCAAATATTGAGTGAAAATAATATCCGAATTTATATATTTCTAACTTGAAATAATGAAGTTAAATAAATTTTTAATTTTCTCATTAATATATCAAAGAATAATTAACATATTAACGAGAATTGTTTTTGATCGCGCTTTTTAAACAAGATATATATATATATATATAGCGAGACTACTGCTGGTTGAAGCTATTGGAGTCTGCTGAATCTTAAGTCTGGACCAAGAGAGAATGAATAAGATATGATGGATTTAGCTATAATCCAAAGTCATTTCGCGTTTAGCCCGCATGACATTTTTAATATCAAATACTGATATGGACCACCAAATGAATTTGAAACCTGAGATGTTATATATTCATTATTTCAAGTTAGAAATATATAATTATTATTAAATATTATTTTCACTTAATATTTGACAAAAATCACCTGCTTTCGATTCACGATCGAATCAAATACAGGAAACTTATGATTAATTAATAGCAAACACCTAACATACGTGTTAACAGATCTAGCGCGCTGAACTGGGAGATTGAATATATAATATCTCAGATTTAAAATTCATTTTGGTGGTCCATATCAAGTATTTGATATAAAAAACGTCATGCGGACTAAACGCGAAATGATGATGGATTATAGCTAAATGGATCATATCTTTTTCATTCTCTCTTAGTCCAGACTCAGCAGACTCCAATAGCCTCAACCAGCAGAAGTCAGGATATATATCTTGTTTAAAAAGCGCGATCAAAAACAATTCTCGTTAATATGTTAATTATTCTTTCATATATTAATGAGAAAATTATATCTTTATTATTTGTTGTTCTTGAATTATTCTGGACTTTATTATACATTTTTTTTGGAACGTAGACTTGTGTTTCCGCATCACAGAAGTTTAATCGGTCATATTTACTACAAATAAACAGAGCACAATTTTTCCTAAAATCATCTGTATCGTCATCGTCGTCAGATAAAAAAATTGCGTTGGTTTCAACGTTGCAAGTTGTACAGGATGTAATATTTTCATCTTGCAGTGTTAAATTTGCAAGTAAATCTCGAGCACTTGAAACTTTTGATATTTTATTATTTTGGCTAGAAACTCTCGAGCTTTCCATTCTTCTTTTTAACACTCTTTGAAATCTAAATTAAAAAATAAATAAATAAAAAGAATAAAATTTATACTCTAATTTATGTACTTTAATAAATAAAATTTATCACCTGTTAACTGAAGATATTTTTGATGAATTGAAGGGTTTGCTGCAAAAAGGAGGTAGCTCCAATTTTTTCAGTTTTTGGGAAACCAAAAAAAAACGTTTAAAAATTCAAAATGACGACAAAATGACGGGCAGCTCCATCTGTTGAGCAACGCTGGAAATAACGATTGAGCTACATCTTTCTTGTACCAAACAAAAGCTTTTTTTGCACAAGATAGTGTTAATATCTCCCAACATCAATAGGATGGAGCTACCTCCTTTTTGCAGCAAACCCTTCAATTGTCAAAGATAGTCGGATTATAACTTGGACTTTCCGGATTTTCGGATTTTTTTATTTTCAACAAAATGAAAACTACAGATTCTACTCCGTTTTTGTGGAATCCAATCTGATCCATCTAACCTGTAATTTTTCATTTAAATAATATGAGTGTAAATATTTATGAATATTAAGTATTATTTCTCAATTGTATGAAACTGTTTGTGTGAATTAATTATTTATTTCCTTATACTTACTCCGAGTTTTTTAAAGCTTTCAACCTACGCACACTTCTAAGCACTTTGAGTGGATAGTTAGGTTAGCCAAAGGAAAAACAATAAAATTCATAGTTAAATTTAGTGAACTGTTTTTACAGTTCGTCACAGAGCACTTGAAAACTTCATTTTTACTTGAATTAATCATCAATTGATTCACTTGATAAGTTAAAGTCAAATAATTAAATACTTTTTGATTCAGTAAAATACACGTTAATATACACAGATGAATGCTAAATAAGGAGGTTGATTGTACCCGAAGTTCTTAAAAGTGTCACTTATGGCGCTGCCTCTGTTGCGCACGGAAAGCGAATAATAGGAAACTATATTTCGAAAGATAAATTATGTTTTATCTTTGTAGCGATCATCGTTGTTATGATCCGGGGCGTGAATACATTCTTTTGAAGCATATCTACATGTGTTATTATTTTCAGAGATAAATTCAGTGGGTGTTGTTTGTGGGTGAAGAAGAGAAGTTGAGGACTTCGCGGCTTCTCTTTGCCAGGTGGTTGCTTCCTCGGCGAATTTCTCCCTCCACGTGGACCTGACCACCGCCGGCAGATACGAGTGCAGAGCTTTGGTCACGGGATTCCCGGAAATCAACGCGGAGGCGACCATCCTCATCAAGGTGAACTGCACATCCAGCTCAAGACCTCCAAGGGGGTAGAGACAGCTTCTGGCGTCTTTTCCGACAATATTCCCCATCTCTATTCATTTTCCTTTCATTTTAACGATATTGTTTACGAAATAGTAATAGTATTTATTAATGGTAAAATTACTATTGGACAGAGATATACGATCAAATTAAGCAGTATTTATTAAAACATTAATACGTATATATATGGTGTATCTGTAATGCACCGAGATAATTCGGAGGTGAGTGAAATGAAAGAAAAAAGTTTATATAAACATACTTGAACAAGTTTCAGGAATTTATTCAGAAAATCAAAAATACAAATTTATTAATCAAAATCGATATTATCCCCTTCAAAGTACTCCTCATCGACTCCAACGCACACATGCCAGAGCTTGATCCAATCCTCAAACATTTTTTTATATTCGGTTTTCAGTTTGGCTATCAGAGCCGTCTTCGAATTGATCATTATCCCCACTTGGCTGCTAAAACCCGATTCCTGGAGCGATTTTTTGAGTCTGCTGAACAGGAAGAAGTCGCAGGGAATTCGGTTGCTCTTGGATGGTATTCGTTCCGTTCTTGGTCAAAAAGTTGCGGATAACGATGGCATTGTTCGGCCGAGGGTTAAGTGATTCCCACAAATCCGGTCTTTTTTGGCGTCTCAAAGCCAAATCATTAAACAAAATGTCTTGAACGGATTCTTAAGCGATGTTCAAGTTCGCTGCCATCTCTCCAATGGTCAATTTACAGTTTTCGGCCATCATTTCTTTGATTTTATCGGCGTCGGTTTTTCGTCGGTTTTCGATGTTGTCTGAGTTCGTCATCCTCGTCGACACACTCACAAAAACTTCGGCCACACATAAAAGTTTGTTTTCGATAGAGTAACATTTCTTCAACATTTTTCGACAGTTTTTAACTCAAAAATTTTAATACAAACTCGTTGATTCAAAGACCATTTCATTTTTAAAATCGTAAAAATCGAAAACGGCTCTGATAGTCCATACCAAAAACCTAGTATAAAAAATGTTTTGAGGATTGGATTAAGAGCTAGCAAAAGTGCGCTGCAGTCGATGCGGAAGTACTTTGAAGGAGGCAATATAGATTTTGATGAATAAATTTTTATTTTGATTTTTCTGAATTAATCCCTTTAACTTTTTGATCAAGGTAGTATGTCTGGAAACGCTTTTTTTACCAGCTAACTACATTTTTTTTTTTTTTAAATAATTTATATCTCTGATATGATATACGGTTGTATGTCGCAAGTAAATACTTTTACCACTAACCAAGGGTACGGAGGCTGTGATGGCCAATCAGATGACACGCACTGAAAGTTCCTGTCATCTTATTGGCCATCCCAGCCCCTCCATTTACCATCTACCTCATTAGTGGTAAAAGCATTTACTTTGCGACATACAACCGGCCCTTAGTTTGTAAAAAATTTGATCTAATAATCCTTTTCAAATTGGAGACCATTTAAAAAATTTACTATTTTTGAGCTACTTTCATTTAAAAAATTTTAAAAAAATAGCTACCGTTTGGAAATGGATAATTGGATCAACTAAACTAGGTCTTTACATTGATTATTTCCGTGCAAAATTTCAACTCAATCGGTCAACCCGTTTCAGAGATATATAAATTATTTAGTAAAAAAATGGTGGCAAGCTGGAGAAAGATGCGTTTCCAGACCTGATTATCTTAAATTTTTCTTTATTTTGGCCAATTAGTCACCCCCTGAATTACCCCCACGCACTACAAATACACCCTGTATACAAATAAATATATTAAACAGTGCATAATGTGGTTTATTTCAATATATTATTATGAACTATTCCATCACCAAAGTTTCAATCAATTTGTAAAGATATATTTACTAGATAAATAGATAGGATATGTTTAATTAACAAAGAATAATGAGCGAGAAATTAAAATTTTGGAATTGAAGCAATCGATCATCTAAAATTAAATTAAAGAAAAAAGAGAAACAAAGAGGTTGTCCTCTGCTTGATGCAAATAAACATAAACGCACATATATATCAAAAATATATATCTGTACAAATATTATCATTTGCTTGAGACTATAGTTTCGTGGGCTTTTTGTTTTAAGAGGATGTTTTATTAGCCATAAAAAATATGTACAATTTATTACAAAGTTACTTCTAACAATCCAAAAGAAGTATAGTATCTTAACTTTAATACAATGAAAAAAGAAAAGGGCCATTTTTAAATGGATCCCAGTAGATTTTTTTTTACATAATATAGTTTTTTTTTAATTTTAATTTTACAATAAGTTTTTTTTTTGTAATTTTTACTTACATTTGTATAATTAAATTTTTTTTTGCACGAGGAAAAGGCTTTGAGAAAAAAACCCGGCTAGTTTCGTGGGCTTGGCCTTCATCATCAGTCTTTTTTACTTTACCATACGGGCTATGGTCTAGTATTGTAATCGTGCATGAAAAAAGTGATTTTTTCCTTCTTTTTTTCAAAATATCTAAAAAACGGGTGAAACTATTTCGATTAAAAAAATGGAGTGAAACCATGGCATTTAGCTCTACAAAAGCTCTAATAAGTGAATATCGAAAAAATTATATTTTTCGAGATAATAATTGTTTTGTCAAAATGTCTGTTAGTTAGTCTGTGCGTTACCAAATTTGTGTACGAGCTAGCTCAAAAACTAGTGTGAATATCGAAACCAAATTTCACACGTAGTTTTGGTCCATTGAGATTAAGAGCTGATTAGATTTTGGTGCATATCGACCCAAAATTAAGGGGAGTCGAGGGGGGGTTAAAAATTAAAAATCTAGGTCGTTTGAGCAAACTCAACCAAATTTTGTATACATAATCAGTGGACCCCCAGAAGTCTAAAAATGCAAAATCTAACCTCCCAAAATGGGGGGGGGGGCGGAGGGTCAAAAAATGAAAAGCTTGGCCATTTACCAAACTCAACCAAATTTTGTATACATAATCAGTGGGTCCCCAGAAGTCTAAAAATGCAAAAACTAACCGCCCGAAATGGGGGGGGGCGGAGGGTCAAAAAATGAAAATCTTGGCCATTTACCAAACTCAAACCAAATTTTGTATACATAATCAGTGGGTCCCAGGAGTCTAAAATGCAAAAACTACCCCCCCTTACATGATTATAAATAATTTTATTAAATATTAAATATAAGTGAGGGGCCAGGTTGTATGGTAAAGTCAAGTGGATGGCCACATCAGAACACGTCAGCTTATTTAATTATAAATATTATTTTTCATGGAGTCAATATCCATGCGATACTGACGATATTTATAATTAAAAAAAGACTGATGATGAAGGCCAAGCCTACGAAACTTTACTCTCAAGCAAATAAATAATGTTTATACAGATATATATTTTTAATATTTGTGTATGTTTATTTGCATCAAACAGAGGACAACCTCTTTGTTTCTCTTTTATGAATCAACAACTCTGCTACTCTCGGCAAAATAAAAACTTATAAATTAAAAAAGTGAAAGTAAAAATTATTAAATATGTTCGAAATGGACTAATAATTTTTAAGATATGGTGTCGATCATAATTGAAACATTTTAAATTATAATTATTTTGAAATGAGGATGCTAGATAAATTTCTCAGACTAAAGATAGGCTGTTTATATTTGTGAAATTGTAGGGAGGGGTGAAATTTTTTTCAAAAATCGGTACGTTCTCATCATATTTGAGATATGGCAATGTTTTGTCAGTATTTTAATTAGAAAGTAGAAATTTAGCCCAAGGGTACTGATTAATAATATAAAAACATGCCAAATTTCAGCTTATTAACTACGTATAACCGAACATGAACCCTCATTTAATAATAATAATATAATAATAATAATAATAATTCTTTATTAGCTATTTTAGCTATCTATCATACAATTAAACAAATATATGTAATTTGTTTTTAAATAATACATTCAATTTTGAGATACAAAGATAAAGATAATTAATACATTCTAAAATTATAACAATTTATAATAAACATATAAATATATAACACACCACACATGACAATAAACAAATGAACACATGTACATAAATACTAATATTAATAATAACAAAAAATTCAAATTAATCCTACATTAAAAAACAAAAATTACAATTTTGATACTATGAGATAACGAATATAACAAAAATAACAATAATAATCTTTATTAGCCACTTTCTGCTATATTCATACAATTAACATATATATATATATATATATATATATATATATATATATATATATATATATATCTTTAACTAATACATTAAATTTTGAGAAACAAATGATAGACATAATTCTAAAATATAACATATAATAATAAACATACAGATATATAATACACAATACATGACAATAAGTAACTATACACATACACATATGAGACAAGACCAAGGAGTGGATTACTGCATTTAAATAAATAATAAATAAATAATGGGACACACACATGATGAATCAATTTTTCTACTCAAGTTCCGAAGATAGAAAGTCCAGAATATAAACAATTTCCCAGAACTAAAACAATATTTTACGTATGATATTATACAATATCTTTTGTATTTTTGACGAGATATATAAAAAGTTTCATTCTTCAAGTATTACTAAAGATGGCCAACCAATGGTGATCGAAACGGTCCAGTGAATTAATATAAAGGAATAAAAAATAATTTATAGAAATTATCAAATTTATTTCAATAAAGGAACAAATAATTCTTGGAGTTTTGAGAGAATAAATCGTCTAAAAAATATACAATTTGGTCCCAGAACTAACTTTGGACGACCATTATTTATTGAGTTACTGTGAATTTCGTATCCAAACACGATTTTTCTCCGAATTGCAAATATTTCAAATATTGCCCCAACTTAATTCTCTGGCGGCCCAGAAAAAAGTTAAAACTACATTTCGTCCTCATTTAAACTTTCCCTTTTGTAATTCTTTCTGTCCATTTGTGATATATATGTAAATATTTGTGAGTTTAATTGAATTGACATTCTACGGATTGGTTATTTAATATTTTATCCCGACATATTATTATCATATTAATCTCGATTAATTAAATTGACCTCATTAGGGAAAGATAATAACAGACAATTTAGATCAAAATAGCTTTCATTAAGAGCAATCAATGAGGTTGTCCTCTGCTTGATGCAAATAAACATTCACATACATATAATATACCGGGTGAGTTTTTTATCTTGAGACTATAGTCTTATAACTCAAAAACAGTGCATTATATGAAAGGAGTTTCAAATAAAAGTTTATTTATATAAACGGGGAAACTAAACTATGCTATTGTTTGTTTACCTAGAACAGGCTTTCAGGGCTATTTCAGGGTCAAGTTCTGTTTTTTAAATGGAAACCTATAAATTTTTTAGATATTCTGAATCTACAAAAAAAGCTGAACAAATTTTATAGGAACTATTTTTTTATTCGACATCAAATGAACAAAATATTAAATCAATTAGATCTCAGAAAAAAAACCTAATAATTATTTTTAACAATCATTCAACTTAATTATCAAATAATAATGATCAAATAATTAATTATTAAATAATTATTAAATCGAAAAGTCAAAACAATGAAAATAAGTGTTTATAATGATCTTAAAACTTGATTATACACAGATTTAAGAGATTATTTTCTACTTATTAGAACTACTTAAAACCCTTGAGCTTAAAAAAGTTTCTTTCTCGTGTCAATCCAATAGATAGTTATATTGTATTACCATAATAAAAATGGATCATTTTTTGTTGAAGACAGAATAGAAATGGTCTTAATTTATGGTGAATGTGGAAGAAGTGTTATGGGGCTGCCATTGAAATGGATGCCGAGCGTTTTCCTGACAGGGATACACCCTCACGAGCTTCATTTTATCGTGTTGTAAATCTGTTAAAAAAACATCAGGAAATGTAAATGGTACGAAGAAACTGAAACAGGCCAAAATAACGAAATTGGAACTGGAATTCATCCAGAAGACTTGCGATAACACTATGGAATATCACAGAATAGTGTCGGAAAATGATTAAATTATTGATTATTATTAAATCATTTATTTAATAATTAAATATTTGATCATTATTATATGATAATTAAGCTGAATAATTGTTAAAAATAATTATTAGGTTTTTTTTCTGAGATCTAATTGATTTAATATTTTGTTTATTGGATGTCAAATAAAAAACTAGTTCTTATGAGAGTTGTTCAGTTTTTTCCGTAGATTCAGAATATGTAAACAAATATATAGGTTTCCATTTAAAAAACAGAACTTGACCTTGAAATACCCTTGAAAGCTTGTTCTAGGTAAACAAACAATATCGTAGTTTAGTTTCCCCCTTCATATAAATGAACTTTTATTTGAAACTTTTTTCCATATAATGCACTGTTTTTGAATTATAAGACTGTCTCAAGATAAAAAACTCACACGGTATAATGAATATAAATAGGTACCTATATACAAAAGTATCTATAATTTATTTGTTAGAGACTATAGTTTGGAAGGTTTCGTGTTCATTTTATCATTCTTTTTAATTATAAATATTTTATATGTTATTTCTAATGGTTCACATCAGGCTCATAGATATAGATTTTTTTACCTATCTTATTCCCACTCACTCTGGCATAAGTAAAACAAAATTAAAATGTTTTTCTAATATAGATAATTTAGACAGCTATGTACGGTAGTGATAGGAAGTTGTTTGAAAAGAAAAATCTAACTGTTATATATCAGGGGAGAGGATTGAACCCCCCTTACCTACAGTACGTGTTTTTGTTTTGATCTACTAGTGACCTTATCCAATCCAATCGGATATTTGAACACATGAGAAATAACAGGAAGGACTGATGATCAAGAACAACCATCTTTAGAAACTATAGTCTCTAACAAATAAATTATATACTATAGATAGATATTTATATTAGTTAAATATATATTTTTATATTCATCAAGCAGAGGACAATCTCAAAGATATCTCTTTATGACTCAACAACTCTACTAATTTTGGCAACCTAAATTTCAATAAAATAGCTTTAATTGAGCTTAAAAAATTAAACCTTGTTTTGGTGATTACCTACTAGTATTTATTGAAGGGGACAATAAAAGTCTGCTTCTGGTGGAAAAATAAATTTTTAATTTATTTATACTTTCATACATCAATTCCTGTGAATTAATTGTAATAGACTGATGAAGAGGACAAAGCCCTCGAAACTATAGTCTCGTTATAAATAAATTAAAAATTGATTTTTCCAGCAGAAGACACACTCTTTTATTGGCTCCTTCAATTTATAAAATTCTGCCACTCTCTGCAAAAAGAAACTTTCAATTTAGCCTATTAGAATTGGGATAGTATATATTGGTAATTGGGACGGCCATCTCCTTAATTCGCTGTGAGTCTCTGAGTGACTAGTAGAATTTCTTGTTGGTATGATGATGTTGAGGGCCCTCCAAGTGTGCTAAGCAAGCGCATTCAGTATGGATTGCATGGCGAGCGGGTTCACGTTGAGTGTCTGGCCAAAGCCATCCCGAAACCGCAGCAAATCTCTTGGAGCCACGAAGGACGAGCGATCGCAGCCACCGACTCGGACTACACCATCCAGGAGGACTCTCTGCCCGGAGGACTCAGGAGTACTTTGGTCATCAACCGGGTACAGCAGCGACACTTTGGCACTTACAACTGCACAGTGAGGAATGCATACGGGGTGGCTGTCTCCGAGATTGCACTCCAACCACGAAGTAGGTACCCACCCACCTTCTCTCTTCTCTACCATCTTTCTTCTCTTACAAATTACCATATTAAATCCAACTAGAACAACTTCATTTGATAAAAGAAAAATCACTGAAATTGTTGTCCTTTCTTTGAGGCAAATAAACATATACATGATACACAGTACAGTGTGTTCTGTGCATGATATATACACTGTGGTGCAAAAAAGTGGAAGTGGGTCTCCTTGACATGAACCTTAATTCCCGGAGACTTCTTCTGCTAGTCCAAACACTTAAGTTGAGTTGTCGAGTTTGTAGAAGGCGCTGTTGAATTTGAGCTGGTGTACAATGCCGATCCCTTAATACCTCCAATAGTATGAATCGGTCATCTCTCTCATTTGAAGCTCTAATTCGACCAGATCCCGGTTTCCTGTCATAAGAGGTTGTTGCTCTATATCGTTTTCCAGCTCAGTGGATACTTCCAACCGATGCTTTAAGTCGTTGAGCGACGTACCGATACGATCTTCCATCATTTATTAGAGCTACAGCTTGAGTTGAGCTACTTCCTCGTTCTTTAGAGGCATTATGCTTGGACAATATTTCAAATGAAAATAAATTAAAAGATGAGATATTCAAATCGAAGTGTTAAACATTAAAATATTCAATTTAATTCGATATTAGAGATAATCATTTAATACAATTCAATAAAGGGATCAGATTTCAAACCTGAAAATTTATTCTAGTTTAAATAAATTTAATTTTAAAGGGTTTAAATTAAAGTAACACCTTGTTTTCACTCTAAAAATGTTTTAAAATATTTGTAGAGGGTGGGCCATTTAACTTTTGGAATTTGTATCGGCTATAAAAAAATAATGTATATTTTTTCAAAATTATGAGTTTATTAGAAAGATAGGACATTTTCATTTATGAATGAAACATAAAATCATTATTCGATTTCCAAAAACAGTGGGCAAAAGATCGATTGTTACGTTGGCTGTGTGGCAAGTGGGGCCCCGTCCTATTGAAACCAAATGTCACCCATGTCATCCTTTTCAATTTTTGGAAACAAAAATGTTGTCTTTCATTCTTAAATGAAAATGTCCAATCTTTCTAATAAACTCATAATTTTGAAAAAATATTCATTAGTTTTTTTATAGCCGATTAAAATTCCAAAAGTTAAATGGTCCACCCTATACAATCACAGAATGTATTAAAAGTTTAAATAAAATATGTTTTTTCTGAAAATTATTTAAAAAAACTAAATTTTTCTAAGTGTTCCACTTTTTTGCACTACAGTGTACTTATATATATAAAAGATTTGAAAGATTTCAATTTATCGATGGCAATAGATACAAATTTTCGTAAGAAATCATAAGATGGTGTCATCTATTAAATCCGATAGAATGGATTATTTTTAATTATATGTAGGTTGTTTTTCGTCCCTCGGAAATCGAACCTGTTGTCTCATTTGTGAAGTGCGAACCCCTCTATGTAAAGGCGTTAAATATTTTACTCAAATATTGTTATCTTAATTTGTAAAATTTCGCGATTTAGTGATTCTAAATTTAAACATATATCCATGCCATATCATTTAAATAAAGGTCATTGAGTGTTTCGAATTTTGAATCTCTTCAAAATTCGAAGAGCCATGGAATGACTTTAACGTGTTTACATTTGTCAGAGGGTTCGCACCTCACAGGAGAGCCAGGTGGCCCGAATTGCTGTTATTGGCACTCGGGTTCGATTCTCGAGGGGGTGAAAAACTACCAATCTGATATATAATTAAAAATTATCCATTCCATCGGATTTAATAGATGAACACCATCTTATGAATTTTTGAAGTGAAACTTCTTTAGCGACGTTTCTGTTTTAAATATTTTGTTACACTAAAGGGGAAATGACTCAATAGAGGGGAAATAAGAATAGCCAAGAATGATTTGCAACAACGCCAGCAAGTAATTTTTTTAAAAAATGACAACAGCTAGATTCGTGGAGTGGCGGGTGATAAGAGGCAGAAGAGAGGGTCTTGTGGGAATAGGGTCAGAGGGGGAGGGTTCAGAAGGCGGATGGGGGTGGCTAGCAAGAGGTTCGTCGAAGTATATAATAATACGATAATAAATTTAAGAAATCGTAATTATTAAGATAAAAAATAAACTTTTCAATAGTTCATTAGTTTATTATAAGAAATTATTAGTAAGTCGACTCTAACCTTACCTGGCTGCGATAGTTCACCTCACTAAATGGAAAATTGGAGGAGAGCATAGCGAGTTGTGAAATAATTATCACTTTTTCCTTTAACTATTTCGTAATTTCATTTAAATGGTTACTGTCATAGGAAAGAGTCTTGAATAAGTTATCATGAGGGGGAACGATTTTTGATAAAAAAATAAATATAATAGGTAATAATAATTTATTTTACACGAAACGTTGTAAAAAATATAAAAATTATAAAATTTGAACAAATTCTATATCAAGTTCAAAATAGGGGTGGAAAAATGATTAGTAAAAAAAAAATTATTTTGACTCGAGACGTAAAAATAATAAAAAAATAGTAAAAAATAATAAAAAAAATAGTAAAATTTGAATAAATTCTAACAAGTTGAAAATAGGGGTGTAAAAATGTTTGGTTAAAAAAATAATTTATAAAGATTATAAAAAATAATAAAAAAAGTAAAATTTGAAGAAATAGGGGTGGAAAAATGATTAGTAAAAAAAAATATTTTGACTCGAGATGTAAAAATAATAAAAAAAATAGTAAAAAATAATTAAAAAAAAAAGTAAAATTTGAATAAATTCTAACAAGTTGAAAATAGGGGTGTAAATATGTTTGGTAAAAAAATAATTTATAAACATTATAAAAAATAATAAAAAAAAGTAAAATTTGAAGAAATAGGGGTGGAAAAATTTCTGAATAAAAAAATATAATTTATTTTGAAAAGGGTAATTATTAGCCCTAAAGAATGTATAGGGGTTGATTTGTAATGAATTGAGGGTAAGAATTTGAATTACCTCTGGAATGGTCTCGATGTTGCCTCCAAGTGAGGTCAACATGGAATGACGCGCCCGGTCAACTCGCTTCACTTATATACTATAGATAGGGACAATGGAAGAGGAAAACGTTTTATCCAAACATTCTCACCAAACAGTTTGAGCTAGAAACATGAAACTTGTTACAAAGGTGAAGTATATTAGCAACCACTTATGTACCAAATTTCAGCAAATTAGATATACCGGTTCATAAAACAAATCGGATTATTTTTAGATTATTATACGCCTATTTTCAACTAGCACTTGAGCCCGAACAGTTGGTGGGAGAAAATATCTAATTGATGAAATTTGTAGGAAATTGTATGCCCTTTCATTTTTAATAGGAAGGTTATTTAGGAAAAGTTGATAGTTTTCGAGTTATAAGCAGAGAACCGCAAAAAAGTGAGATTTTTTACCTTTTTTTGCATTTCTAACAATGTCGACGAAATTTTGTTAGCAAACATCAGATTCGGATTCAGCACAGCAAAAAATATATAGAATCAAGAAATAAAAATTACCCCAAAACATTCCCGCGCGGAGACCTTTAGAGAACAATTTAACTGGACTAAAAAGGTACTTTAAAAAATTAAAAAAGAACATTGATTAAACATATGAAATATATTTAATTGCGGTTAATTTGCCATAATAAACGGTTTGTCGTTGCCGTTACTCATCCCATGAGCCCTGCCCTAAGGGGGGGAGGGGTCTGACCCCAAAACTCCCCCGTGGCTACGCCTCTGAGTGTAGGTAAATTAGCTTTGTCGAAATAGCAAGCTGATCACATCATAACAAAAACGCGAATGCCCTTATGAGATCAAAGATACAAAAAACACTATAATAAGAACGAGATAATTCGATCGTTATATTGATTAAAGCTAGTTCTGGTGATTTCAGGAATTTGTGAGATTTAAGAGGTAAAATTAATCGAGAATTGTAATTGTAGCATTAAACAAAAATGCCCTCAGTCAGAAACCCAAAATACAAAATGTCGTTTAAGATGAAAATGGTTATGAAATTGAGAAGAACTGAAAATAAATCCTGGAATCATCTCCTCATTTTGGATAGCTGATTTTTACTAATAATTCTGTAGGGTCTTAAAGGTTCATTTTAAAAAATTGACACGTTCTGATGTGGCCATGCTTGACTTTACCATACACTTCAGATTGAGTTTGGTATAAGGGCCTAGATTTTCATTTTTTGACCCTACAACCTTGCCCCCCCCCCATTTCGGGAGGTTAGTTTTTGAATTTTTAGACTTCTGAGGGCCCACTGATTATGTATACAAAATTTGGTTGAGTTTGGTCCAAAGGGCTAGGTTATATTTTGTGACCCCCCCTCCCCCTAATTTCGCCACCAGAAAAAAAATATTTTCGTTATTAAAAGTTTATGTTATAGTATATTACATTTTTCTTGTTTTTTTTAGTTGAAAAATATTTTTAATTTTTAACCCCCCCTCCACCCCCCTTAATTTTGGGTCAATTTGCACCAAAATCTAATCAGCTCTTAATCTCAATTCACCAAAACTACGTGTGAAATTTGGTTTCGATATTCACACTAGTTTTTGAGCTAGCTCGTCCACAAAATTTGGTAACGCACAGACTAACAGACATTGTGACAAAACAATTATTATCTCGAAAAATATAATTTTTTGATGTTCACTTTTTAGGGTTTTTTTGTAGACTGAATTACCATGGTTTCGTCCAATTTTTTGAATCAAAATAGTTTAAGCCGTTTTTGAGATATTTTGAAAAAAAAAAACACTTTTTTCATGCACGATTACAATACTTGACCATACCCTGTATGGTAAAGTAATAAAAAATTTGGTCCTGATCGGACAAATCTAGATGAGTTAATCTTCAAATAAATATTACCGAGAGTAAATTCTTGATTTATATTTGTTAACTTCTGAGCACGAAAACGAATATTTGATATTTACAGAAAGAACTTATATCAAGTTTTAAATCGAATCAATATTTTTTATTATTACGACTATATAGCAAAAATAAATATTTGACTAGCGTTAAAAAAAATATTATTAACTATAATTATTATTAATGATAAAAAAATAAGGGCACAAATAACGATTTTTGTTTTCAAACGTATTTACTTTTTGATGTATCTAAGAGATTAAATTCATATTAAAGAGAAAATTATTATTGATATTAAGTTATTATCATTTTAATATTTTAATAAATCGCCACAATTTGAATTTCACAATACTAGAAATTTACACTGCTTGAAATGAAAACTGCGATTGTTTGCAAAAAATTGCAATTTTTCAAAACTTCAACCTCATTGCGGCACGGCTTACCATTATCCATTTAAGATGAAACTTTGTTTCAATTGTAGCAAATTTAATCTAGTTTAAAAATGTATAGAGTTGTCTTTGTTGAAAAAGTGCTCCTTCATGGTCAAAATGGGAAAAAATCGAATAAAGTGCGAGTTTTTGGGATATTCAAAAGTGACCCCGGGGGTGTTTTTGGATCACCATTAAAAAACGAACTACTGGACCAATTTTGCATTTCTTTTTTTAATCGACGCGAAATTTTGTCCTCTTTAATTTACTATAGGACGGTTATCAACAAAATGTGAATTGTTTTCGAGTTATAAGCTAAAAACTTGAAAAAGCAGAAAATTTCGATGTTTTTAGGCCACCAAAAGTTGTCCTCCACAATGTCGAGGTCGCAAACTTAGATTTGGCTTACCCACACCATACCAAATTATATTAGAAAAAAATCTTTTCCCCCAATTAATGTAAGCTGAACCCCTTTTTTGGATCCTCTATTTACTGGGCTATTATTATCATTGAAAATAAAAATATTTACAATTTTATATGCTTGATAGGAAAACACTTGAGAATTCTCTTCAAAGTTTTTCTAACAGGAGAAGAAGGAAAGAGAAAAATGGAAAGAAAGTCTCGAGAATTATCTTTTTAAAAGAAAGCAGCTAGAATCAATGAGATTTGGGAAAGTCAACTTGCTGGGGCACGTCCCTGTTTGGGGTAGGGGGTATGAGGGGCATTAAAAAACACCCGCGTTTTCCTCTGCCGATTGGAAGGAAAGTGAAAGAATTCAAGCAAATCATGCAGATGGACACCCACTTATGGTACAACCATTAGAGTCAACACTCCTCTGTCCAGCAGACGAAAAATGAGCCCATGTTTGAATATAGAAACTTTTCAAGATTAATTGCAAAAATACTATACCATACAATATAAGATATGAACTAATGCATTTTATTTACAACTAGCTGCAAGGCCCGCCTTCGGCGGCCCTCTTGCTGGCCCGGGACACGCCCCTGGACCCCCCCCCCACACACACACCCGCGACCTCCACTCCGCCCCCAACGCCTCAACACCGCCCCCACCCCACTTCGTCTCTGGGCCCTCACGTCAACCCCTTCCCCACCCTGCTTCACCACCCCTGCACCCCCACCCCGTGCCCTCCACTCTCACGCACCACACCCCCGCCTAGACCCCTACACCCACTACGCCACCCGGACTCCATCCCGCACAACCCCCTTCACCCTACTCCGTCTTACTCCCTCACCCACATTCCATCCCCCGCGCCCTCCTTCTGGGTCAAAATATCAAAACGTTATATAGCTAAAAACGTAAGTTAGAAGACATCAGATGTAAATATGAAATTTCATAATAATTCCTTCAGCCGTTTTTACGTGAATCGTGACCAACTTTTCGCGGAACCCACGGAAACATACAGACAGACAGACAGACAGACGAGACATACAGACAGGCAGGAATTTTTTGAGGGTGTTTTCGTTCATAACTTTTGCTTGAAACGTGTGCAACCAAAATTTGGCGTGATTTGGACCAATGTACAGACAAAACCTTAATTTTATATATACTATAATATATAGATAATAATCATTTAGAAAATTTTCACTCAACTTCTTACTTATTCCACTGTAATTGAAATATCGAAACAAATTTTTAAAATCATCCTTCGATCTAGCTTTGAAAATTTATTATCAACAGTAAATTTGAAAAAAAAATTAGGAAAATGTATGTGTTTATTACAATATGAAAAAATTAGAATAAAATTTATATTAAATAGAATTTTAAAATACAATTTTATATTTTCTTAGATTTAAATTTATATTGGGTGGTCCAGAAAGAAATTCATTTCTGAAAATAGAAAGAAAACAAAACTATTATATTTAAAAGCGTATAATCTTTGCAATATAAAGTTTATTAAATGTAATTTTAGTTTTTGAAAATTAAATCATCAAGATGATGTCCTTGGCTGTTGCGACACTCTTCCAAACGGGCACGAAAATTTTGAAAAACATTAGTAGGATTTTCTTTTGAAATGTCTTCCATTTCTTGCTGAATATTCAGCTTCAATTAACGTAATGTTGTCGGATTATTAGCGTATACCTTCCTTTATAAGGTGTCCCCATAAATATAAGTCTGCGGGAGTTAAATCGGGACTCCTCGGAGGCCAGGTTATGTCACCCCTCCGTGAAATCAGTTTCTGAGGAAACATATACCTTATCACGCGCGTGCTCTCATGTTGCAAAAATCGGAAGGTTACAATCGAAACACATGGTTTCAGCAGGATGGGCCTATAGAGTTGAAGAAAATCTGGGGGAAGACCAGTTCGGCTTTAGAAGAAACAGAGGCACCCGAGAAGCAATTCTCTCTCTTAGACTAATAATAGAAAGGGCTTTTATCAGGGAAGAATCTGTCTACATCGGATTCATAGACCTAGAAAAAGCATTCGATAACGTCAATTGGGAAATTATGTTTAAAATATTAAAACAGGCGGGAATAAAATTCAGAGAGAAGACTAATCTGCAATCTATATCAAAACCAGACGGCAATTATAAATATTGGTGATGAACAAAGAGAAGCCAAAATAAAAAAAGGTGTAAGACAAGGATGTGTGCTGTCACCCATGATTTTCAACTTATACATAGAAGAAGCGATTAAAGAATTCAAAGACAAAATTGATACAGGTATAGAAATCCAAGGTCAAAAGATCGCTATGTTAAGATTTGCCGATGACATTGCCCTTCTAGGAAGCAATAAAAAGAATTAGAGGACGCCCTGAATGGAATTAACCAAATCCTAATAGAAGAAATCAAAATGAAAATAAACAAGAATAAAACCAAGGTCCTAGTATGTACAAAAAAGAACAAACGAGACAGGAATGCATCAAAATTAACCAAGAAAACCTAGAAGGAGTTAAGGAATTCCGCTACCTAGGAAGTAAAATAACATGGGATGGGAGGAGCGAAAACGAAATTAAATCAAGAATTGCCCAAGCAAAAATGGGGTTTAATTCAAAACAAAAACTACTATGCTCCTCCTCAATCAGCTTAGCAAACAGGAAGTTGCTATTGAAGACATATGTATGGAGCATAGCCATGTACGGGTGTGAAACCTGGACAATTGGAAAAGCGGAGAGAAAGAGATTAGAGGCTTTCGAAATGTGGTGCTACAAAAGAATGATGAATATCAAATGGATGGATAAAATTACAAATGAAGAAGTTCTTGGAAGAATCGGAGAAAGAAGAACCTTGTGGAAGAGTCTGAAGAAGAGAAGAGGTCAGATGATGGAGCACACACTGAGACATGGGGGGCTGCTTAGGGATATCTTGGAAGGGGAGGTGGGAAAGAAAAGGGGAAGGGGAAGACCCAGATTAGAATATTTCAACCAAATAATTGGGGATATGGGATGCCAGACATTTAGAGAGGTCAAACAGCTGGCGGGGGACAGAGTCGAGTGGAGACGGATTGTTGCATCAAACCAGTCTTAGGACTGTATACTCAATGATGATGAAATGGAAGCCATTTCAAAAGAAAATCCTACTAAAGGTTTTCAAAATTTTCGTGCCCATTTGGAAGAGTGTCGCAACAGCCAAAAGTACGTTATCTTGATGATTTAATTTTCAAAAAATAAAATTACATTTAATAAAATTTATATTGTGTAAGATTAAACGCTTTTAAATATAATACTTTTGTTTTCTTTCTATTTTCAAAAATGAATTTCCTTCTGGACCCCACCCTATATTTAGTGTTAACAAGTGGATTTTGGGGAGGGCGATGGCCTGTACCGTGAGTGTGTCCCGGCCTTATAACTTATAATTTATAATGTAAAAAAATCGAGAGATCTCTGATGTGATTTTAAATTTCTTTTCTTTTTTCAGGCACTTTCCCAACAATTCCTCTGGTCATTGGGGTGCTCACGAGTTGTGCTCTCGTCATTCTATTTGCTTTAGTTGGTTTATATCGATCCAAAATGTCTAAAGGTAATCTCAATTTTTAATCTATATATAATTGAAAAGATAAATTTTTTATTTAAATCACACATCATTATTTATATATTTATTGAACAATAATTAATAATACTACGACGTTTCGATCGCTTAATTTGCGTTCTTTCTCAAGTAAGACCAACCACGGGGCCAAATTATCTACTCTTATTAAACGAGCAAAAATTGTATATTTATGTATACATTTATTTATTTGTTTATATGTTTATTTTTTTGTTTATATATTTGTATCTTGGTTCTATTTTGAAAACGGCTTTACCGATTTTGATGAAATTCGATCTGTCACGGTCTCATCTTCGACAAAATTGTTTTTGATGGGTTTTTTCGTAATCAAATTAATTATTCTCAGGTAGACAAATCCCATTCTTAGGGTTTTAAAAAAAGGTTTCCCTTTTCCTTTTGTGCTCAGGCAGACAATGGGTCGGGTAAATCCTTTATTCTCAAAGGCCTTGAAGAAGTATTGTGATTGTGGATTTTAACATATTTTGTTGTCCCTAAACGTTAGAAATATTAATAAACGTTTTATAATTGTTTTTATAATGAACTTTATTTATTTAATAGAATAAAAAATAATCAAGAGCAGGTCTCAATTTTCTGAAAAAACAGCACATTTTGATAGGTTTTATTTTTTAACAATTGGATGAATAAAAATGAATCATATGGTTGAATCAAAACAGGTGCAGGAGGTGGGGTGCAGTGGTGGGTGATTCGGGGGTAGGGCGAGGTTTAGGGGGTGGGGTCGAGCGGGTTGGAGGTGTGGGGGGGGGGTACAGTGGGCGAATATTATATATTTTTGTATTTTTTTTTTAATTTGAAATCGGCTCTCAAATAAAAATCGACCTTTTTATCAGAATTTTAAATTAATTTAAAAATAATATTAAAATAAAGCTTTTAACTGAAGGAAGAAGTTACCGAGTATCGCTCGGTGCCTCCAGGTACTAATAGTTAAGCTAAATTTACTACAAATATTTAATCCAATAGCGTGACGGATTCTCGTAAAATCCTTCTGGTCTGGCCCAATCACACCAGATTTTTAAATTTATTATTTGACTGTTAATGTAGACGCGCTTTCTTTTGGACAAACTTATATATTTTAGATACTTAAGTATTTTATATAAATTTGACATAATAGACATAAGAATTGAAGAAATGGTGCAAATTTTGGTTTTTTAGAGAAGCATTCAAAAGGAGCTCAAATGATTGGCCTACCTCTTGGAATGGATGGCGAGGTACCCCTTGACCTCGTGGCAGTTAATGGACTACAGGGGGACCCAAGAGGACATCGCAAGTTCATGGACACTTCGAACAAGGTACCTAAGAAAAAAGAACAAAATCAAATCTATATTAAGGAGGTCCTTTCACTACAGTTGAGTCAAAACAAGTGTAGTATCTAATATTTAATAAAATAAGTTAAAATACAAATAACAAATAATAGAATTTAAAAGATAAATAGTATTAAAGCCGTAAATTTTTGAAATAAAAACAAGTATAAATAAGCTGACGTGTTCTGATGTGGCCATCCACTTGACTTTACCATACAACCTGGCTCCTCACTTATATTTAATATTTAATAAAATTATTTATAATCATGTAGGGGACGGGGGCCCACTGAATATGTATACAAAATTTGGTTGAGTTTGGTACAAGAGCTTAGATTTTCATTTTTTGACCCTCCCCCTCATTTTTGCATTTTTAGACTTCTAGGGTCCCACTAATTATGTATACAAAATTTGTTGGAGTTTGCTCAAATGGCCTAGATTTTTAATTTTTAACCCCCCCCCCTTCTACCCCTTAATTTTAGGTCGATATACACCAAAATCTAATCAGCCCTTAATCTCAATGGACCAAAACTATATGTGAAATTTGGTTTCGATATTCACACTAGTTTTTAAGCTAGCTCGTCCACAAAAATTTGGTAACCCTCAAACAGACTAACAGACATTTTGACAAAACAATTATTATCTCGAAAAATATAATTTTTTCGATGTTCACTTATTAAGGCTTTTTTTGTATACCAAAATTCCATGGTTTAGCCCATTTTTTTTAACCAAAATAGTTTCAGCCGTTTTTGAGATATTACGAGAAAAAAACACTTTTTTCATGCACGATTACAATACTTGGCCATACTCTATGGTAAAGTAAAAAAATAATTAAATACAAAAGTTAGTTTGATTTATTGAAATCAGCTGATAATAACTCTTGGATGATTTGGCAATGCGTTGTATTAATAGTGTTAATATTTACATCGCATTTATCTGATTTTTTAAAGTAATTATCTCAGTAAATTCCACGGTCATTGATATATTTTATTGCAAAAAAGAAACCTGCATGTTTCAAAAAGCTAATTTTTAGTTTTTTTAAACTTTATCAATTCAACTAATAGTAGTATAATTCAAGAGAAAGTGTCAAAATCTTAATTTTCTATAAGACTCTGAGTAAATGTTTACATTTTAAAAAATTTGCTCGCTAATATGTGACTGAAACTTCACCAATGCATAGATAGAGACTTAAACTATTATAAAAAATTAAGTTATAGTTATAATTCTAATATATTTTAAAAAGGTGTATCCCCTAAAGGCCTGGGTTGGCCCCTCTATCGTGAAAAGAAGAAGATTCAAAAAAGAATGGAAAAAATCTCACCTGGAAGACGCGTGGGTGGAAGCGTAATCACTGGAGAGTCCAGACTGGCTGGCTTGGGTCTTTTCTCGAGAGCGTTGTTTTTGCCTGGAGGGGTCTACACGTCCAGTCAAAAGGACCAGGGGCTGCTGGTGGGGGAAGTGGACTCTGAACCTTCAATAATTACTAGAGTTATTGTACAAATTCCTTATATACTTAAAAGGGAAATCTTATCAATATTCAATTGAACAATTTATTCGAACTATCTAAAAAATAAATTAGAAACTGGAACATTTAATACATGCATTTAAAAAAATTATCTTTTATTTGCACGAAATTTTCTCTGGAGAGACACGGACTGGTATTTTTAATGAAAGTAATGGACGGCAGCCCAGGGGTAGTGAGGAAAGATAAAATTAACACATATCCAAATAAGGTGTAATTTATTAAACTCCTTCCTCCTTTCCTTTCAAACCGACGTTTCGGAGGATTCTTCCTCCTTCTTCAGGGTTTCAAGGGGTCAATTATTTGTTTCATTCATTGACCCCTTGAAACCCTGAAGAAGAAGAGAAGAATCCTCCGAAACGTCGGTTTGAAAGGAAAGAAGGAAGGAGTTCAATAAATTACACCTTATTTGGATATGTGTTAATTTTATTTTTCCTCACTACCCCTGGGCTGCCTTCCATTAATTTCAATTAAAAATTCTTTTATCTTATACTAGCTGACGACCGGGCCGATTCTCTCTTTACTTATTCGAATGTTTTATAAAATATCCATATATCCATATATAAGTAAATGGAATTTTATTTATTTATTTTTACTTGATTTTCTATTTAACCAAATGTTCCAAATGAGTCCTGGTTTGAAAGAATAAAATTGTTCAGAAGAATTTCTACGCATATAAGTAGTTTAAGAATAGTCACCCATTCCAGGTTATTTAAACAAAATTGGTGGGAGATTCTTCTTTTTTTACTTTACCATACTGGGTATGGTCAAGTATTGTAATCGTGCATGAAAAAAGTGTTTTTTTTCCTTCTTTTTTTCGAAATATCTCAAAAACGGCTGAAACTATTTTGATTAAAAATTTTTAGCAAAACCATGACATTTCGCTCTACAAAAAAGCTTTAAATTTATAGTTTTTGAGATAATAATTGTTTTTTCAAAATGTCTGTTAGTCTGTCCGCCTGGTTGTCTGATTGTCTGTGCGTTACCAAATTTTTTAGACGAGCTAGCTCAAAAACTAGTGTGAATATCGGAACCAAATTTCACACGTAGTTTTGGTCCATTGAGATTAAGAGCTGATTAGATTTTGGTGCATATCGACCCAAAATTAAGGGGGTGGAGGGGGAGTTAAAAATTAAAAATCTAGGCCATTTGAGCAAACTCAACCAAATTTTGTATACATATAAATAATTTTATTAAATATAAGTGAGGGGCCAGGTTGTATGGTAACGTCAACTGGATGGCCACATCAGAACACGTCAGCTTATTTTACTTTACCATACACTATTGTAATTGTATTGTAATCGTGCATGAAAAAAGTGTTTTTTTTTGTTTGTTTTTTTATGCTTTTTTTTCGAAATATCTCAAAACAAAACGGCTGAAACTATTTTGATTAAAAAAATTGGGCGAAACCATGGCATTTCACTCTACAAAAAAGCCCTAATAAGTGAATATCGAAAAAATTATATTTTTCGATATTATAACTGTTTTGTCAAAATGTCTGTTAGTCTGTGTGTTACCAAATTTTTGTGGAGGAGTTAGCTCAAAAACTAGTGTGAATATCAAAATCAAATTTCACAGGTAGTTTGTGGGCATTGAGATTAAGAGCTGATTAAATTTTGGTGAATATCGACCCAAAATTAAGGGGAGAGGGGTTAAAATCTAAAATTATAATATTTTTCAAACTAGAAAAACAAGAAAAATGAAATATACTAAAAATGAACCTACAATAACGAAAATATTTTTTTTCTAGCTCCAAATTTAAGGGGGGGGGGTTAAAAAATTAAAATCTAGGCCATTTGAACAAATTCAACTAAATTTTGTATACATAATCAGTGGACCCCTAGAAGTCTAAAAATACAAAAAATAACCGCCCTAAATGAGTGAAGGGGGCAAAAAATGGAAATCTAGGCCCTTGAACCAAACCCAACCAGAAGTATATGGTAAAGTCAAGTGGATGGCCACATCAGAAAGTGTCAATTTTTTTCAAATGAAATTGATGAAAGAAGGAGTTACACCAAAAAGGTGCACCTCCTAAAGGCCTAGTTTGGCCCCTCCATCGTGAAAAGAAGAAGAGGGGATTTTATGAGCTGGATAAGGGTCGAAGGTATCTGTGAATGAGGGTCTTAAACACCTGAAGGTTATAAGTCGCGGGGAAGACAGAGTCCTATCAATTTACATAAAAGTGGATAATTGTGTGATGTCCAGCGGGTTTATTTTGTTTTGTTTTTTATTTTTATCCAGCTGAGCACTTTGACTGTTTCTTGATCCGTTTGTTGGTTGGTGTCTAATATCTAATTGTCTGTTGTACAGCCAAATGTCTTGGACGGCTGTGAAGAGATCCTTCTCCGTGACAACCCCCTCTCACCACCGCCCTACTCTTCAGCCCCAAGATTCAGCCACGAGGAAATTCTCGAAGGGTCGTGGACCCTTTCGGCTGGAGCTGGAATAAGGAGCACGCCTACAGCACCCAGTCAAGCCACCCATGTATAAACAGACACACCCAAAACATACATCGATTCCAATTGTCCCGGACGTTTCAAGTGCCCAGCGCTTCTCTTTTTCTACAAAGTTGTTCCAGTTCAATGTCAAAAGTGGATGTCTTCCTGGAGGGCGAAGGGTAGAACTTGTTTTTCCCACCTACTCTATTGTATTAAACAAAAGTTATATAATTTATTATTTCAATAAATGTATTCTAAAGTTTAATTCTTAAGCATATTAAATTTCTTTCATAAATTCCCCATTAAATATTTTTTTTTTAGTTTTTGTTTTTTAAATTAGTCAACGAAGGCTGTATTAAACAAAGATCTTATTTAGTGGCGTAGCTACAACGAAGCAACGCTTTCGGGCCCCCGGTTCTAGGGGGCTCCTTTAAAAATGTATTTATTTATTATTTATATATAAAAAATAAGCAAAAGAGTTATCAAAATCCTGAGGAATAAGACATAATTTTGTGAAAAAAAGACAACAAAAAAATAATGATGAGCTAGCCACAGACCTTAGATTTGAAACAAGAAAAGATATTTTTAAAATTCAAGTTTATAATTTTGTAAGGTTGGAGTAATTTTTGGAGACGGACTGATAAGTGAATTAAGTGGATATCGATGAGGCAGTCCAAAAAAGAAGAAGATAATTTACACTATCTTTCTATTCATAAAACCGACGTTTCGGAGGCTATTCCCTCCTTCTTCAGGGCTTTGAAAAGTCAGTGAAGGAAATCCAATGCGGCATTCCCCTCTGTCTTCTCTTTCAGTGGCAGTAACAATAATATATTGTATTTCATTCTCAGCAGCCATTTTTACATTATAATTCTGCTGAGAATGAAATACAATATATTATTGTTACTGCCACTGAAAGAGAAGACAGAGGGGCATTGCAGAGCCGCATTGGATTTCCTTCACTGACTTTTCAAAACCCTGAAGAAGGAGGAATAACCTCCGAAACGTCGATTTTATGAATAAAAAGATAGTGTAAATTATCTTCTTCTTTTTTGGACTGCCTCATCAATATCCACTTATAATTTTGTAATTGATATTGTCATAAATCAAATAAAAAGATTTGCAGGTATGGATAATGTTGTGACTATTTTGGTTTTTTAGAACCCAAAGAATTGATAAAATTGTCAACAAAAGAAATAAGTTCTGAATGTGATAAGTTATAAAAAAATACCCAAAATTACTAACAGATATATTTGCTATACAATTTACAAACATAACTACTTTGTTGAAAAGCGATTTAGATGAATTTATGTCAATTAGGGCCAGTTTCATAAAAAAATAATCCTCGGCTTATTCCACTCTAGGTTGAGAGTTACCCTGAAGTTCCAAACAATATGAATTTCATAAAACAAAATAGGGTCGAGTTAGTAGGTTGGCAACGGCCAAATTCCCTGCATTTTAATTTTTTTTTTTTTTTTTTTTTTTTTTTTGGCTTTTCGGCCTTTTTAGCCATAAGCCATTTACGATACTATTTATTATTTTTAAATTTGTCCCTATCCCGGGGGTCAGATTTTAGCCGGATGCCTCGAATCGGATTCGAACTCGAGTCCACTTGGTTAGCAGGAAGACACGCTACCGCCTAGCCTATCTGACCCCCCCTGCATTTTAATAATTTTTAGAAAAAAAACAAACAATTACGTTTAAATTTTGTTTTGTATTCATTAATATTGCGGCGGTATGAAGACGAGACATTTTATATGTTAATTAAAGTTCCACTTATTCTCTTTGTTTGTTTACAGTTTTATATTCCTTGTTTCTCGCTTGTAATTATTAACGATTCTTTTCTCTGTTTATATTATATATTTTCTCATTAAACGAATTATAATTTTTTTTTTTTTTTTTTTTCTTGGCTTTTCGGCCTTTCTAGCCATAAGCCATTTACGATACTAATTATTTTATTTAAATTTGTCTCTACCTCGGAGGTCAGATTTTAGCCGGATGCCTCGAGTCGTGATTCGAACTCGGGTCCTCTTGGTTAGCTGGCTGACATGCTACCGCCTAGCCTACCCGACCCCCCCACGAATTATAATTGTTTCTTTATTATTATTCGGTTTCACAAATAAAGAAGCCACCAAAAAATAAATGAAAATCTTGTATTAATTTATTATTTAAAAACAATCATAATTTTTTTTTCTATTTAATCATAAAAAAATAAAGTGGCAAAAAAGTAAGTATATATAGTAGATACAACAAAACTGAGACAAATCATGTAATTTTAAAAATTTGAAATGTATTGAATAAGTGAATATTAAATTGTAGATAGAATATGGACCAATCTTCAATTAAGAGTAAAAGAACTCCCAATTTCTCAATAGAAGAGGAGAAACGTCTTGTTTTTCTCGTTAATAAATATAAAGATGTGTTGGAATCTAAGCGTTCAGATTCTGATGCGAATTTAAAGAGATAAAAAAATATGGGATGATTTGGCATCAGAATTTAATGCTGACTCCAATCGTTTCCGATCTAATTTTATTCTACGAAATAAATATAAAAATTTAACTATTTTATTAGAAATATCTGCTTTCTTCGATTTTAGTTTGAAATTTTTTAATTTAATTTATTGTAGATATTTACTTTTAAAAAATATACCTAAGTATATAATAATTTTTTTTGTTCCGTGTTAACATAAATTAAAATTCTATATTATATGTATATAGGTATATTTGGTTATATTTAATATTATATAATAATAATATAAAAATAAATAATATAACAATTTGTTTTGAATTCTTTTGATTTGAAACTCTAACCTATAAAATGTTTTTCTAATAATGTAAATAAACACAGGGTTAACCCCAGGATAAAGATTAACCCATCAATTTCGGAGAGTAAAATATAGGGGGGTTATGTTTGAGATCGCCCTCTCTTTTTTTTATGAAACACATTTCGAGAGGTAACCCCAGGATGTTCCCTAGCATAGGGTTATCCTATTTTTATGAAACTGGTCCTAAGGGACTTTGTATATATTATAATTGAAAAATTTCGTGGCAACTTTTCCGTATATAGCCTAATATATTGAGCAAAAAATTTTTTTGGGTGGAGGCTTTTTTCGCTACACACTAATAGATATGTTTAATTGTTTATGTATATTTTCATCAAGCGAGGGCAAGCTACCTCATTGATTACTCTTTATGTAAACTCTTGTGACCTATGAAACCAGCTAGCATGCAATCATCATATGAAATAAGATCTTTGATGCGGCAATTGTAAACTATTTTTTTTTTATAAAATTATTTTAATGTTTATGGCTTGACAGGGAGAGATGTTGCAATATTGAGAAATTCAAGAAATTCACGATTCTATAATGACGTTTTTTTTGTTGAGGCGTTTACTAAAAAAGAGAACTAAGGGGTAAGTTTTTTGAGAAATAATTAGTAAATATTTTAAGAATTAATTAGTAAATATTTTAATAGAATAGTATTAGCTATATTAATTTGTGAAATTTCTTGCTAGAAAGATTTCTCCTTTCATGGAAAAGATTTTGTTTTACCGAGACTAGCAGATTTGCTGATTCAAAAAAGAGAAATATATGAGGTTGTCCTCTACTTAATGCAAAAGAAATTTTCACATTTGAAAAAATAGTTACACTAAGAAAGGAATATAAAGCAACTATAAACAAATAAATATTTTGAAAATAGACAATACTACAGATTATCTTGGGGATGAAATTACCTTTAAAAATAAATAAAGAATATAAGTTTTTAAGCAAAATTATATTTCTCTAAAAATTTTTGATTAATATTTGAAAAACACTCTATATCTGACCTTTTGTTAGGTGAATTTTTAATGTTTAATGTATTTAAATAATTACAAATCTTTTATAGATCAATAATCTAGAAACGTTTATTAAAATTCCAGAATTTTTTTTATTTATTAAAATTTTTTAGAGAAAAATAAATTTTTGTAAAAATGAATTTTTTTTTACATTTATTCAAGGTAATTTCATCTCTTAGACAATTTTCTAGTTTCAAAATATTTATTTATTTATCATTTCCTTTTAAAGCAAATATTTTTTCAAAAATTTCAAATTTCCATTAATAAAAGGAGAATTTTCCCTGAAACTTCTGGAATTTTAATAAACGTTTCTAGATTGTTCTATTAAATATTTATATCTATTTATATACACTAAACAATCAATAAAATTTTTTTAAAACATATATAGGTATATCGAATATAAATATCTGAAGGTTTTCTACATTTTATTCGATCGCGACTCTAATGTAGGGAATTTTTGTCAAATATTGAGTGAAAATAATATTTGAACTTATATATTTCTAACTTGAAATAATGATATTAAATTAATTTTAATTTTCTCATTAATATATCAAAGAATAATTGATACGTCAACAAGAATTATTTTGATCGCGCTGATTTGAAAAATATCTTTTTTTCAAATCAGCGCGGTCAAAATAATTCTTGTTGACGTATCAATTATTCTTTGATATATTAATGAGAAAATTAGAATATAAATATGTATATTGTATAGTAGACTGGGGGAAGACGCCCTAGTTTTTAACTTTATTTTATATAAAATAGCACATTGGTTTTATCGGGTTGTTCGGAAAGTAATTTCGTTTTTTTTTGTGGAAATGAAAGACAGTTTTCGTATAATAAACAAATACTTTATTAAATTATATATTGGCCGTTCTGGTCCAACATCTTTTGCCATCTTTCTGGTAGTAGCATAATTCCACGCTCATAAAATTTTTGGTCTTTGATGGCAAAAAACTGATCGAGGTGGTTTTTGACCTCCTCATTTGAGGTGAAGGTTTTACCGTCTAAAAAATTTTGGAGTGACCGGAACAAATAATAATCCGATGGTGCCAGGTCTAGAGAATATGGTGGGTGTGGCATTGTATCCCATTCAAGCTGTAAAAGCTTTTGGCGAGTGACCAAACTTGTGAGAGGTCTCGCGTTGTCTTGGTGAAACACTACACCTTTCCTGTTGATTAGTTCTGGCCTTTTCTGTTGAAGTGCATCATTCAGTTTGTCCAGCTGATGACAGTAGACTTCCGAATTAATCGTTGTGTTATCCGGTAAAAGCTCAAAAAAAACGATTCCTTTAAAATCCCACCAAACAGACAGCATCACCTTTTTTGGTGAATATCGGCTTTGGAAATGGTTTGAGTCGGTTCATCTTTTTTGCTCCATGACCTCTTGCGTCTGACGTTGTTGTATACAACCCATTTTTCGTCCCCAGTGATGATTCGCTTCAAAAACGGATCATTTTCGGGACGTTTGAGAAGCGAATCGCAGACGTCAATGCGACGACACAGATTTCCCTCTGTGAGAACATGGGGAACCCATACATCGAGCTTCGAGGATAATCCCAGGCCTTTCAAGTGGCCATAAACTGTTGAATTTGATAAATTTAACTTCAATCCGATCTCACGTGTTGTTATTCGCCGGTTCGCATCAACTAATGCCTTTATCGCGTCTTTATCAGCTTCAACCGGCCTTCCCAAACGTGGTTTATCTTCGACATCAAAATTGCCGGATCGAAATTTAGCGAACCAGTTCTGGCACTGGCGTACTGTCACCACACCTTCTCCATACACATCGGTCAATTTCTTTCTGGCTTGAACAGCATTTTTACCCTTTCTGTAGTAAAACAGTAAGATATGTCGAAAATGCTGCTTATCGCTCTCCATATTTAAAAGGCCACCAACCAAAAACTACTGCATAGAATTAATTAGAATTTTTCACACATAAGCCTTGCTTTTTGAGCTCTCAAAGCATATAAAAATTACTATATACAGCTTAAGTGTGAAGTTGGGCGCAAAAAAATACAATTAAATCCTCTGTCGGGAAAAAACAAAATTACTTTCCGAACAACCTTTTTAATCAATCATTTTATCAACAATATACGTACTTTTGTGATTAATAAAAAAATAAGTTTCGATTTGAAAAACTATTTTTTACCTAAAAAAAAATAATTTGTAAACGTTTGCATTTCGGTATCTTACCCCAATCTTGGCCTAAGATGACCGATACCTTTGGGGTAAGATGCCTTATGGGGAATCAATGCAAAGTGTTATTAAATCAATTCCAGTTTATTAAAATGTAATAACATTACTTTTTATTTTTTTTTAAATGTTCTTTTATCCTCTTAAGTAATATTTCTGCTTTTGAAAGCTTTTTGGAGATCATTTTCGTTCCATAATCAGCGATTAGACCTTTTTATGTATGTCCGCAGCATTTCTGGAAAGAAACCATCGGAATAGTTTCCAAAAATTAATTTTGAATGTATAGTAATACAAACCAACATCTTACACCAAAGCAAAAACTAGGGCATCTTACCCCCAAAAAATGTTCGCCGTCTTCCCCCAAAGCATTGGACAAGACCCCGGCCCACAGCAATGGCAGACGGGGGTCATTACACGACTAATAGAAAGCCCACACTCCAAACTCACTAAAACTAACCGAATTATTTCTCTTCTATCAAAACTACGGCTAATATGAATAAATAAAGTATGTTTGGATATGATTTCGGGTACATACCAGAGCAATCAGGATCACAAAAGCATTTAAAAACACCACTTAAAACTGTGATTAATCAAAAAAAAACTAATTGTATACTCTCACTGGGTACGCGCCTTCATTCCAACTTACTGGCAAGCTATTTTCTCTCATGCGTGTGGGTGAACCACGTGATACGGCATCTTGTACAATTCTACCCTTTATATACGACGAGCTGCTCCAGGCGTGCCTTCGGCACGCCCTCTACAGCTCGGCCCTCCGGGCAGATGGCCCTGGCGGGCGGCGTCTCGGCATGTGATTATTAGGTCTGTAATATATATTTGTAATATTTTGCCCCCTCTTTCGCCCCCACGCACTCATTTTGGCTATTGATTTTTACAGCATACATTTTATATAGTCTTAAAAACTAACATTACAAAATTTGATCTATATCGGAGAGAGTATTAATTTTTTGCCCCACTCACATTTTGGGAGGTTGAAATTATTTTTTAGATATTTGCAAATAAATAACTCTCAGTTTTCTAAAGAGTAAATGTACAAAAAAGCTAAAAATTTCTATATTCCCCCCCCCCCTTTCGCTCCCATACAGTCAATTTTGATAGTTGATTTTTACAGGAATAGTTTCTTAAAGTAATAAAGAATAACTCTACAAAATTCTGATCAAGATCGGAGAGAGTTTTAATTTTTGCCCCCACTCACATTTTGGATAGTTGGGAGTCGAATTTCAAAAAATCCTGAAATTACTTTTTAGATATTTGTATTTAGAATTTTATTAAGTAAAAATCAAGTAGATATCTTATCGTTCTTAATTGAAAATGCATAATTAGTGTAAACACATTGCAAAGATATTTTGCCCTTTTTGACCCCTTTAGGGGTCGAATTTCAAAAAATCCTGAAATGAGTTTTTAGATATTTTAATTTAGTATTTTTATAAGTAAAAAGCAAGTAGATATTTTATCGTCCTTAAGAGATATCGCATAATCAGTGAAAACACACTTTGCCCCCTTTGACCCCCTTAGGGGTCGAATTTCGAAAAATCCTTTCTTAGTGAGCCTCTATGTCATAGATGTAATATTCTCTCCAAATTTCATGTTTCTATGTCCAGTGGTTCTGGCTGTTTTGATGATGAGTGAGTGAGTGAGTGTGTCGGGCAAAGAATTTTATATATATAGATTTATTTGTTAGAGGCCATAGTTTCAAATGTTGGTTTTTCATCATGAGTCTTTTTTATTAAATTAGAAATATCTGTCTTTTCTCATGAGTTTAAATACGATCGCAGAATAAGCCGATCGAAACGACGCCGACGTAGTTATATTTTATTATTTATGCGTGTTCAATAAATAATTATAATTAATTATGTGTGATTAAAATAAAATTTCAACTCTTAAGTTCAATACCCGAATGGATTTCGATAAATTCGTTTTGTTCTATTATACCTACCACCTAGCAAGCTGGTCACTCAACAAACAAATTTTTCTTTTTCAATCAACAACTCTGCTACTCTAGGCAAAACAAAATCTTTTTAATTAAGGTAGTTGTTTCGTGACAATACTAGCAACAAGTTAATGCTAGAGTATATAGAACAGACAATAAGGATTCATAATTCATAAGCCCAAAACTTTTTGCTGTTTATGTACCACTACTAGCCAATTCCGTGCTCGTTTGACAAATCTGGCAACACTGTCCGAGCTTGTATATATTTTATCATAGAAATGTCAGATAAAATACATTATAAAGGGAGATTTATAAAACAAAAAGTTCTTAATAAGAGATTGAAAGTAATCAGTAGAGATTGTGGTGTTGATGCAAGGTGAAACATCTTTAATAAAGATAAGAGTAAATAAATATTTTATTTAATATGGATTTACTATGAGTTAAGGATACTGGGTCACTTATTTCACATTAAAATTAAAAAATTAAAAGATATAAAATTTTTTTTCTTTTTCAATATATATATTTCGGGCTATCAACCCATCTTCAGGAAATACAGAAAGTAACTAATTTAACTTATTGAATAACAGGCTATATATGTGTTTATTGAACAGAGAGACAGAATTTATAAAATTATTTTAAAAGGACGCTTTCTCTTAAGCTATTGTTAAGAAAGAATATCAGGTTGACCTTTATTTACATAGGATTGTTTGGGTGAAAGGCAAGTTAGTAAGGTCGTTGACTTATGTCTCTGGGTTGGGGATGATTGAAAGCTCTTGCGACAAAGGCTGAAGCGAAAAAACGCCAAAAAAAGTACTAAAATTAACCCACTTTTTAAGTTAAATACATGCGTTGTTACCAGCTTGTTGTTAAATTTTTGATTATACATTTTTCATTATTTATTGATTATTATCTCAGAAACTGTGTTGTAACTATGAATTAAAATTTTCTTAAAAAATGTATTAGTTATTGTTTAATGTTGGTTTAGTTTTGTATACCAATGGTAAGAAGAGTTTATTAATTATAATTAAATATGTCTGTAAGCTTTCCGATATCCCGTGTAGTGCAATGTATAAGAGTCTGAAAAACTCTATCTTTGGAATTTAATATCCCCGGAACTATATTGTTCATAAATTTCGTTTTGCCACCAATCAATGAAGAAGTATTTAAATAATAATCTGTCTAAATTTCAAATAAACTGCAACGGATCGTTGCTAAACTTTATCCAAATTCATTTGAAATATTAATATGTTCTAGAGTAAAGTACTTTAAAATATAATTTTACTAAAAACTTTATTTAACCTTTTTTGTGGGTCCCAAGGTACTTAATTAGGATATTAAATTTCATCAAAATTGGTTAAGTCATTTTCAAGATATTTAGAAAAAACTAAAAAGTACTGAAATAAAGTACTAATGTTTGTGGACCGATATGTACCAAAAACTAATCAGCGCTTCATTTTGTTAAAATACTGGTAGGTTTTCAATTTCAATTCATTCGGTGCAACGGTGTGGAAAAATTCGTGGACGAAAAAAACGATAACACACATCACATCCATCCATCCATCCGCACGCACTTCCAAAAAATGGCACTTTTTGGCCTCTCGGCGAGATCCCAGGTAATTTTTGGCAAAACCGTCACGTGCTAAAATTCAATCTCATTGAATACTTCAATTTGTGACCTTAATTGAGTCCATGGGTTCCGTAGTCTTTACCTGAGGACCCTTTGAAGTCGCGCTTGCCGCGAGAGCGATTCCAATACTTTCCCCCATGCTTCGCATTGGATAAAGTAAAAAAATCCTAAGAAAAAACAAATGGTGAAACAACTACCTTAAATATAATTTTTTCTTATTTGTCAACTTTTCGAATTTTGATGTCTCTTTCTTCTTGGTGAAAGAATTATACGGCGTAGTTGATTATAAAAATATAATAGTAGTACTATCAGATCCTTTAATTTCCGCTTATATAAATAAAAAATAAATTATCCTATGCTAAATAAATATATAACATGAAAAGAGAAGGGATTTTTTAAATAAAACGCCATCATGCAACGGGATTAAAAGGAAATATTTACACAGTGATTAGGTCACGATTTAATATATTGAGTATTGTTAATTTGTTGATTCGCTTCAGTTAAGGAAAGACGGAGGTCGTCGTTCGTCATGTTTCAAATCATACAGAGGATTAAAGATTTTTGCAATAATTCAAGTATCCATGGATTTAAATTTTTATTTCTAATCAATCTCAATTTCATTGAACGGTAAGGAATTTTATTTATTGAGAATTTTAATTTAACTATTCAATGTTATGAAATATTTTTCGTAAGATATTCTGCTTCTTCTATTAAGTTTACAAATAAGACAGAATGGGAAATTATTTATTATAAAACACTATTTACATGAACATGGACTCTTGCAGATTTACGTGCACTTTGTAGGAGATGTACCAATAAAAATTTTTAAGAAAAAAATAAAACCGACTTCGAAAATAAATGTCATATAAAATACACTAAAGGTATAAAATGAATTATTATCTTATTTACTTATAACTAAACGACGAAATATTAACACGAAATTACTTTTTAAAGTCGGTGCCAAACAAACTATACCTATAAGCGAGCGTACCCGCCAAACGTACTAAGTAAGATCCGTCGAGTGCGATTCATAAAAGGTATATGTTTGGCACCAACTTCAAAAAGTAATTTCGTGTTAATATTTCGTCGTTTAGTTGTAAGTAAATAAGATAATAATTATTTAATACCTTTTAGTGTATTTTTATATTTGTTGCATTTAATTTTTTGAAGTCGGTTTTTATTTTTTTCTTAAAAATTTTTATTTTTCTCTTTTTAGTGATGTTATTAATAGTGATTATATCATCAGAACTTGACCAAATTAATATGACACCATCCCTAAGACACCCCCTTTCGGATAAAAAAAGAACCATCGAAATCGGTTCATAAACAAAGAGGTTAGGTCTAAACAAACCTAATAAAAAAAGGTCTAATACCTATGTAAAAAAATCGAAAAAAATGGGACCAATCGGAAGCTAGACTGGACCCAATGCAAAAAAAAATTTCAAAATCGGTTGACAATTGGCGGAGATATGAGGTAACATAGGCACAAAAAAAAAAAAAAAAAAAAAAAAAAAATTCAATCGAATAGAGAACCTCCTCCTTTTTTGAAGTCGGTTAAAAAACGAGTTGACTTTTCAACTAGAGGCTGCTGTCCAAAAAAACTAACCATTTATTTTTTGACCGACTTTGAAAAAAGGGAGATTATCAATTCAACGGAATGTCTGGTTTTTTTTTAACCGACTTCAAAAAAGGAGGAGGTTCTCTATTCGACTGATTTTTTTTTTGTGTCTATGTTACTTCATATCTCCGCCAATTGTGAACCTATTTTGAAAAAAAAAATTGCTTTGGGTTCAGTCTACATTCCGATTGGTGGCATTTTTTTTCATAGGTATTAGACCTTTTTATTTGTTAGGTTTGTTCAGGCCTAACTTATTTAATTGAAAAGTTTTTGTTCACAAAGAGAAACAAAGAGGTTGTCCTCTGCTTGATGCAAATAAACATACACACATATATATCGAGATGATATATCTGTATATATATTATTTATTTGTTTGAGACTATAGTTTCGAAGACTTGGTCTTCATCATCAGTCTTTCTTCAATTATAAATGTTTTTCATGGAGTCAATAGCATATGGATATTGAAAACTTGGTGTTCTTTCGTCACTGCTGGAGGACTAGGAACTAATAACGACATTCTATCTGGGCTCACATTCAAATATAACAATATGTTTCCCTTTCTCCTTTCTCCTTAGAAAGGTTGACAAAAAAAGGGGGGTTTTGCTTTTTTCTTTTATCTTTTGTTAGCAAACATCTTAAGCAGATTACTATTCGACAACTCTAACTTATTTGTCTATTAACCGATTTCGATGATTTTTTTTTGTTGGAAAGGGGGTATATTAAAGATGGTGTCATATTAATTTGGTCAAGTTCTGATGATATGATCACTATACAGCCTTGTCACTTAAAAGAGAAAATAAAAATAATTTTTAAAGAAAAAATAAACCCGACTTCTAGAAATTAAATGCAACAAATAAAATACACTAAAAGGTATAAAATAATTATTATCTTATTTAGTTACAACTAAACTACGAAATATTAACATGAAATTACTTTTTGAAGTCGGTGCCAAACAGATACCTTTAATGAATCGCACTCGACTGATCTTACTTAGTACGTTTGGTGGGTATGCACGCTTATAGGTATAGTTTGTTTGGCACCGACTTCAAAAAGTAATTTCATCTTAATATTTCGTAGTTTAGTTTTAACTAAATAAGATAATAATTATTTTATACCTTTTAGTGTATTTTATTTGTTGCAGTTAATTTTTTTGAAGTCGGTTTTATTTTTTTCTTAAAAATTATTGTGTGTGTGTTTGAACATTTATTTCTCTTTACCATGAGAACCGATTTGGATGATTTCTTTTGCATTGGGTTCAGTCTCGTACCCGATTGGTCCCGTTTTTTTCATTGGTATTGGACCATTTTTGTTATGTATGTTCACGCATAACGTCTTTGTTTATGGACCGATTTCGATGATTCTTTTTTTATTAAAAGTGTATATTATTTTTCGCTCATTTTTACAAAATAATATATGAATGCTTCACTTGCCAAATTGATTAACTCTATAAAACAAAAAGTGGAGAAATACGATGAAATAATCTACGAGGCATGTTTCTAAAGTAAGTACCGTTTTGATATAAAAAAAAAACAAGTATACTTTTCATAACAATTTTATTTTCACATAAAGCCTGTATTTTAATTTACATTTCGACATAGTTTGCACCAATATTAAGACATTTATTGTATTTTTCCATGAGGTTTTATATTCTGTCCTCAAATAAGTCTGCCGCCTGATTGGATATCCACTGCAACTTTCGATAATTTAGTCGTTCAGTCACAATTGCATAAAGAACACTTCTTGGCATTAGAGGAAACAAATCATATGGTACGCAAATGGTTTGCAACAGTGGTTCCTAACCTGGGGCAATCGCCCCCAAGTGGGCAATTTGAGTTATTAAGGGAGCGATATGGGGGCGATGAGTATTCAAAGGGGGAGAATTTTTAATAATAATAATTAAAATAGTATTGTACAGTAGAACCTGTCTTTTCTTCAAATTATTTGACACGGTTACTGAGTTTCTCGACACGTCTGATTCTGTTTTAAGCAACGCAAGTTGGAACTTGCGTACCTTACCAATATTTTTGAAAAAATGAACGAAGTCAAATATAAGGCTTCAAGGAAACAAGATGAACCTTATCAAGGACAAAGGAATTATTTCATCATTCATCGCCAAGTTTGATATTCACAAGGTAAATATTGGCCGTAAAGATCTGATTCAGTAATAGTAATAGTAATAGTTCAGTGTCAGATAACGAGACTCCTGAACTCCCAGAAGACAAATTCTTAATTTTTACTGATCACCTTGGCCAGTTTAAAACTGACATGGAATCAAGATTTGACTAAGTTACAAATTCCGGATAGAATTCTAGATATATTCTCGTTTGAAGCTGTGGATAAGCTTGATAAATCTTTGCTGGCGGAGTTTCTAGATCCTGAAGTATGACTGTGAGGCGAAAATCATTTTCAAGCAGAGCGCTTACGAGTTAGCCTGACTGAAGTTTATGGACACTTATCCACAACTGTGGGGAAAAACTGAACCTGTTCCCGTCAACATAGAGTATTTAGTTGAAAAAGGATTCAGTTCTGTTGTCCAGCTCCTCACAAAACAAATTAGCCATACAGTGAAAATGAAAAGGGGACGATAGGTGTTAGTCAACCTCCAGAAAGGGGAGATGGGCCACCAAAGGTTGGGAACCACTGGTTTAGAACATTTAAAGATGGAATGTTCATGATGAGGAACAAAGTGGGCGACCTTCTGTCATTATTGAAGATTTTGGACATAAAGCTGGCGAAAAAGTGACAGAGAACAGACGGTTTAAGATTTCGTCATCTGATTTGTTCCCTCTAATGTCAAGAGGGGTTCTTTATCCAATTGTGACTGAACGACTAAATTATCGGAAAGTTGTAGTGAATGTCCAATCAGGCGGGAGACTTCTTTGAGGAGGGAATCTAAAAGCTCGTGGAAAGATACAATAAATGTCTTAATATTGATGGAAACTATGTCCAAATGTAGATACAGGCTTTCATGTGAAAATAAAATGGTCATGAAAAGAATACTTTTTTTTTCTTATTTTAAAACGGTACTTACTTTAGAAACATGCCTCATATATTATTATATTATTTATTAGTTTTTAAGGAATTTGGTGTTGGTACTTGGTGAAACATTTTTTATCCAATAACATTATTTATTCTTCAATGGCCAAAAAATTTTGTTATTTAGTGATGTTAATACTTATTATTAGAGAAATTTGTTTTGAGTATATACATTTAGGAGTCAATCAAGTGTTTTGATATTAAAATTTATTTAGTAAATGCAATTCGGTTACATCCTTATTTCCCTTAATCGATTTTAAGGGACATAGTTTTCTAGGCCCTTCTGTATTGCCTCGTTAAAGGCGTCAGCGAATTCTGATGCGTTTTTACCTCTGATGCAGAGATCATTCCACTGGTAATCGGCAAAAAAGTCACGCATATCATCCCAAGCGGTATTTTGGAATAGCCAAATTTTCCTGGGGTTGGTGCGGGCTGTTGGGGGTTTTGGTAATTGCCGGAGGTGGTATCCCATTATCCCAAGGATTGGGACAAGCGGCGATACCTATTAAAAAATTAAAATAATTCTTTTTAGTGACTTTTTAACTTTTTTGTTATCATGGTAACTATTACATTAATTTTATGTAATATTTTCAACTTTTTTTTTAGGGTATTTTGGTTTTGTCTGATCGTCTTTTCCTGGTATGGCGTGGTCACATATATTTTGGAACAAATCGCTTATTTTAAAGAAAACCGACTTTATTTTGGTGTTGAGACGAATTATCTAGATTGGCAATTCGACTTTCCAAGCGTGGTTGTCTGCCCCAAAGGCAAAGATGATCTTGTAGAACAGATGAACGCACAAAGTGATATATTATGGTATTCTATACAAATAAATTAAATCATAGTATTTTTAATAATTTCATTAAAACAAGAGTTGGACAAAGAAGAAAGTCAGTATTTAAAAACTTTTGATTTGATTTTTGCAAATATAGTTCCATCATAATATAATTATAAAAATTTATTATTTTTTATTCTATTTGTCAAATTTTTTTTATTTTACTTGGTACCCATTGCAGTTTTGTAATGGCATGACATCATGACATGTGATCTGACGTATAATATATTATAATTACTTATCTATTAGCTTAATTTGAGGTAAAGTAAAAACTTTTCAAGACATGGCACACTCTTAGGTTAGCCAAGTAAATAGAGGATCCAAAAATGGTGGTTCAGCTTACATTAATTGGGAAAAAATCGAAGATCGTTTGGTATGGTGTGGGTGGAGGGGGATCCGCGATTGGAAGTAGGTGTACACCTCTTTGAAAGTATTTTTGAAAATACTTGGAAATATTTGAAAGTACATGGAAATATTTGGAAGTACCTGGAAATATTTGAAAGTACTTGGGAATATTTGGAAGTACTTGGAAATATTTGGAAGTATTTGGAAATATTTGAAAGTACTTGAGAATATTTGGAAGTACTTGGAAATATTTGGAAGTACCTGGAAATATTTGAAAGTACTTGGGAATATTTGGAAGTACTTGGAAATATTTGGAAGTACCTGGAAATATTTGAAAGTACTTGGGAATATTTGGAAGTACTTGGAAATATTTGGAAGTACTTGGGAATATTTGGAATTACTTGGAAATATTTGAAAGTATTTGGAAATATTTGAAAATACTTGGAAATATTTGGAAGTACTTGTGAAATATTTGAAAGTACTTGGAAATATTTGGAAGTACCTGGAAATATTTGGAAGTACCTGGAAATATTTGAAAGTACCTGGAAATATTTGAAAGTACTTGGAAATATTTGAAAGTACTTGGGAATATTTGGAATTACTTGGAAATATTTGAAAGTACTTGGGAATATTTGGAATTACTTGGAAATATTTGGTATTACTTGGAAATATTTGGAAATATTTGGAAGTACAAATGGAAGTAGGTGTACAGCATATTAGGTCGCGGTTCATCCCTCGGTGTGGGTATGCCAAATCTAAGTTTGCGACCTCGAAAGCCTGGGGGACAACTTTTGGTGGCCGAAAACCCTCGAAATTTTCTGACTTTTTTCAGTTTTTCGCTTGTAACTCGAAAACGGTCCATATTTTGTAAATAACCGTTTTATAGTAAATTAAAGAAGACGAAATTTCACCTCGATTAAAAAATAATATGCAAAATTGGTCCAGTAGTTCGATTTTTTATGGTGATTCAAAAAATCTGCCCCCACGGATCACTTTTGAATACCTATCCCAAAAACTCGGACTTTTTTCGATTTTTTCCTATTTTGACCATAAAGAAGCACGTTTTTGACAAAGACCGCTCTATACACTTTTAAATAAGAATTAATTTGCTACAAGTGAAACAAAGTTTCATTTTAATTGGATAATGGTAACCCGTGCCGAAATGAGGTTGAAGATTTGAAAAACTGAAATTTTTTGAAAAAAATCGCAGTTTTTCCTTCATAAAATGAAAATCATTCATCCTGGAAACTTGATTCCTATTCCAATTTGTAGGAAACTTTGTTCACTTGAACGTTTACTTGGACCACTTTTTTGTTACAACTCATAAATTTATAGATATCCAGCATTTTCCATGACAAGAAATGATCCATTGTTTCAAAAAATTTCAGTTATTCCTTCATAAAATGAAAACCACACATCCTAGAAACTTGATTTCTATCTCGTTTTTTTAGGAAATTTCATTTACTTGAACGTATATTTGGACCACTTTTTTTGTTAAAATTTAGATTTTATAGATATCCAGCATTTTCCATGGCACTTTTGAGGATTCGGATCATATCCTGTCCGGAAAATGAAGGATATCTATAAATTTAGGAGTTTTATCAAAAAAGTGGTCCAAGTAAACGTTCAATTATATGAAATTTCCTAGAAAAATGAGAGAAAAATCAAGTTTCTAGGATGAGTGATTTTCATTTTACGAAGGAAAAACTGTGATTTTTTGAAACAATGTCATGAAAAATGCTGGATATCTATAAATTTTAAGAATTTTATCCAAAAATGGTTCGTATTAGTTCAAGTCAACTGCATTTCCTAGACAATAAGATTGGAATCAAGTTTCTAGGATGAGTGGTTTTCATTTTATAAAGGAAAAACTAACGATTTTTTGCAAAAAATTGCATTTTTTTCAAAACTTCAATATCATTTCGTGTTTGGGCGGGATTCTTTCTTTAAATTGTCCATCAACATTTGATAATTAAATAATTTATTATTATTATTAATGTAATTTTTGTTTTTCAGAGGATGAGGAACAAAATAAGCGTTTATTTACGACTTATCAATTGCAATGTTTCGCCACTTTATTGCAGCTTCTTCAGGCTCTTGATAAATAAAGTTCTAAACACTTTGTCAATTTTTTAAGCTCTGCCATTATTACACATATAGACACTCGAATACACTTCAATTTCATCATCAACAACTCAAAAACACCAATATTAACAAATATACACATTATAACTTTTATAATTTCACTGGTATAATTCACTGGTTATCTATAATCTATAATATATATATAAAAGCCCTTGTCAGACAGTACCTGTGGCGCCTTAGCGTACGATGTGGGGAAAAAAGCAACTAATATTCAATGACAGTTTGTTATATTGTCAAATTTTTCAAATAAAACATATCTATTCTCTATATTACAAATCTATAATATCTCTATATATTAATATATTCCTCTATATAGCTTAGAATATTAGATTTACGGCGTGTCTCATTTGAAATTTTAGTAGACAAATTTATTAATTTTAAATATATTATATATTAATATGTATTTAATTTTTTGGAAATAATATCATACCGCGAAAATTAATTTTTTTTTTTTTTTTGAATTTAAGAAAAATATAAATTCTTAAAATTTTAGTAGACAAATTATTTTTAAAATATATATATATTATATATATTTAATTTATAATAAAAGTTTTAATGAGATATGATTTAATGGGATAATGAGATTAATTCTTAATTTATTACTGCGCAGGTCATTTGAAATTTTAGTAGATAAATTAATTTTAAAATTAATATACATATATAATTAATTTAGAGACACTTTTTAGATAAATTTAAATATTGAAATGTATTATTAAAAAAGAAATAGGTTTCCAACCGATCGGGAACTTCGAGAGAAATGGTTGCATGCTCTAATAAAGTATTTATAAAGCATTTAATGATATTTTTTCATCTTTCTTTGATCAATATTCATTATTCAAAAAAATATTTTTTTCAAAACATATAATTACGGACAGCTAATAATCACATCTCGAGACGCTGCCCGCCAGGGCCACCAGCCCGGAGAGCCGGGCGTGCCGTAGGCACGCCAGGTACTGTTCGTAATTGTATATTTGTTGATATTGGTGTTTTTGAGTTGTTGATGATGAAATAGAAGTGTATTCGAGTGTCTATATGTGTAATAAAGGCAGAGCTTAAAAAAAATTGTCAAAGTGTTTAGAGCTTTATTTATCAAGAGCCTGAAGAAGCTGCAATAAAAGTGGCAAAACGTTGCAATTGATAAGTCGTAAATAAACGCTTATTTTGTTCTTCATCCTCTGAAAAACAAAAATTACATTAATAAGTTGTGGAACTGAATCCCAATGATGATTATTATTATTATTTATTTACTTCTTTTCTTGACTCGAAATTTTTAATTAATTCTTTGTAGATTTTTCTACTAGTAATTCAAAAATTATCATTTAGCAATTTGTTACTCTTCTAGGAAGAACGGAACACCGATTGTTAAGATTGTAAAATTTTTTGCGAGTTTTATAGAAGAATTACGTGAGTATTATCTTTTATTTAATCGATCAATAAAATGTTAGTTCTTCATATTCGTTAACGTTAAGCCCATTTGAAAAGAGGCTTTACAAATGGCTCAAGCCATATGGGAAAACCTCTATTATGGGAAAAACCTCTTATTATGGGAAAAACCTCTTATTATGGGAAAAGCCTCTTATTATGGGAAAACCTCTATTAGTGGGAAAACCTCTTATTATGGGAAAACCTCTTATTATGTGAAAAGCTCTTATTATGGGAAAAACCTCTTATTATGGGAAAACCTCTTATTATGTGAAAAGCTCTATTTCCTTATTATGTGGATTATAAACCTCTTATTATGGGAAAACCTCTTATTATGTGAAAAGCCTCTTATTATGGGAAAAACCTCTTATTATGTGAAAAGCCTCTATTATGGGAAAAACCTCTTATTATGTGAAAAGCCTCTTATTATGTGAAAAGCCTCTTATTATGGGAAAAACCTCTTATTATGGGAAAAACCTCTTATTATGGGAAAAACCTCTTATTATGTGAAAAGCCTCTTATTATGGGAAAAACCTCTTATTATGTGAAAAGCCTCTTATTATGGGAAAAACCTCTTATTATGGGAAAAACCTCTTATTATGTGAAAAGCCTCTTATTATGGGAAAAACCTCTTATTATGTGAAAAGCCTCTTATTATGGGAAAACCTCTTATTATGTGAAAAGCCTCTTATTATGGGAAAAGCCTCTTATTATGGGAAAAGCCTCTTATTATGGGAAAAACCTCTTATTATGGGAAAAACCTCTTATTATGGGAAAAGCCTCTTATTATGGGAAAAGCCTCTTATTATGTGAAAAGCCCCTTATTATGGGAAAAACCTCTTATTATGGGAAAAACCTCTTATTATGTGAAAAGCCTCTTATTATGGGAAAAACCTCTTATTATGGGAAAAACCTCTTATTATGTGAAAAGCCTCTTATTATGGGAAAAACCTCTTATTATGTGAAAAGCCTCTTATTATGGGAAAAACCTCTTATTATGGGAAAAACCTCTTATTATGTGAAAAGCCTCTTATTATGGGAAAAACCTCTTATTATGGGAAAAACCTCTTATTAGACCTCTTACATATGGGAAAAACCTCTTATTATGTGAAAAGCCTCTTATTATGGGAAAAACCTCTTATTAGTTTGGGGTACAATTAATGGGAAAAATCCAAAAATCGAAACTATCCCTTCTTCAGGACCTAAAATGAAGGGATGAAATTTATAGACTTAATTAACATATACTAAAAATTCAATGAACCTAAAATGCTGAAATTTGGCATACTGGTAAAGCTTGACACATTAATAAAGGACGAAATTGAAAAATCGAAGCTTTTCCTTCTTCAGGGCCCGAAATGAAGGGGTTAAATTTATAGGATAAATCCAACTTACAAAAAGAAGTGAAATCTCAACAAAAACACTTGTGTAAAAAAAGGCCAAGTTCGATTAATAAAATCCGCTTGACAAAAAGTAGTGAGATCTAATGTGCTGCCAAGTTCAACATCATCAATTTATTAAATGAGTCGAAGAATATATTAGTAACTTCAATTAAAATGCATGTTTTTCATTTCACATGTCCCTCTATATTTTTTATTGATTTCACATTTTTAGTTGAAATTATTTTCATAAAATTTGGCTTTTACGCATTATTATGTATGTCATGAATTACTAGTTACCATATCATGGGATCTTAATAAGAGGGGAGTGGTGGAGGCCTTATCAAACAATAATAATAATAATTTAATGCGTAAAAGCCAAGTTTTATGAAAATAATTTCAACATAATATATTCTCGGCTCATTTAATAAATTGATGATGTTGAACTTGGCAGCACATTAGATCTCACTACTTTTTTTGGCAAACGGATTTTATTAATCGAACTTGGCCTTTTTTTACCCAAGTGTTTTTGTTGAGATTTCTTTACTATGTAGACCGATTTCGATGGGGTTTTTTTTTGCATTGGGTTCAGTCTAGTTCCCGATTGGTCCCGTTTAAATTTCAGTGGTATTGGACCTTTTTTGTTATGTATGGTCAGATGGTCACGCATAACCTCTTTGTTTATGGACCGATTTCAATGATTCTTCTTTAATAGAAATGAGGTACCTTAGGGGTGGTCCCACATTAATTTGGTCAAGTTCTGATTATACGATTAATGACAAAATAACGGAAATCTCCATTTCTTATGATCAAATAATCGAAATTATAATAAATAAAATCTTTTATAAAAAAAATCTTAAAACATTCATTTAAAACCCGCAAACGTTTTGAGAGAATTTCTATATTTATCAATTGAATTTTATTATCAATTTCTGATTCGTTCGCCTGACGCTTTCTCTTACGAGATGCATGTAAGGTATTATATTAAGTAACTTTTATGGAGTTCGGTGTTGGTTCTAGGTGAAACATTTTAATATAATAATAAAACTTGAGTACGATACGAGGTAGGTTTGACAAAAAAAGAAATAAAACAAAATTGAGTTTTGAATTCGATATATTTCGGGGGTTAGCCCATCATCAGGAGTCTAAGAAAACTGATTATATATTGGAAAAATAGTTTTACAAGTAACAATTTTTAAAAAATTAAATAATAATAACTTAAAAAATAAAATAAAAATCCACTAAAAAGTATAAAAATAATTATTATCTTATTTAGTTACAACTAAACGACCAAATATTAACATGAAATTACTTTTTGAAGTCGGTGCCAAACAAACTATACCTATAAGCGAGTGTACCCGCCAAACGTACTAAGTAAGATCCGTCGAATGCAATTCATTAAATGTATATGTTTGGCACCGACTTCAAAAAGTAATTTCATGTTAATATTTAGTCGTTTAGTTGTAACTAAATAAGATTATTATTATTTTATACCTTTTAGTGTATTTTATTTTATTTTTGAGTTTATTATTATTTTATTTGTTGCATTTAATTTTTTTGAAGTCGGTTTTTTTTTTTTTTATAAAAATTATTTTTATTTTCTCTTTTTAGTGATGTTATTAATAGTGACTTAATATAATACCTTACATGCATCTCGTAAGAGAAAGCGTCGAGCGAATGAATCAGAAAATGATAATAAAATTAAATTCATAAATATAGAAATTCGCTCAAAACGTTTGCGGGTTTTAAATGAATGTTTTAAGTTTTTTTTATAAAAGATTTTATTTATTATAATTTCGATTTTTTACTCATAAAAATTTTCAGAACTTGACCAAATTAATATGGTACCACTCCTAAAGTACCCCTCTTTCCAATAAAAAAAGGATCATTAAAATCGGTTCATAAACAAAGAAGTTATGCCTGAACAAACATCTCAAAAAAGGTCCAATACCAATGAAAAAAACGGGACTAATCGGAAGATAGACTGAGCCCAATGCAAAAAAAATCATCAAAATCGGTTCACGAATGGGGGAGATATGAGGTAACATAGACACAAAAAAAAAATTCAGTCGAATAGAGAACCTCCTCCTTTTTTTGAAGTCGATTAATAAAATAAATTCGCTTTTTAATACACTTAATGTATGGAAGTTTGTTTTCTGGTATACCGAGTCAAAAAAGTGACCAAACAATCCAATAATTAATGCGTGCGTGTTTGAGTGCTTATTTAAAAATTATCTCGATCATCATTCCATCATATATTAGCTGCAGCAGAAGAAGTGTATAGCAAGTTTTCCGTTAAAATCAGACCAAGGGCGGATCCAGGAATTTTTGATGGGGGGGGGGGGATGGAATGTATATAAGGCGCCCGATGTATATAAGATCTACTTTTTTCATTAAAATAAAAATATTGTTATAAATTCCTGTCGGTTTGGCCGCCGTTTTTTGGCCTCTGCGTGCGACGCACGTGTTGCACTCCAGCCAGGCACGGGCCTCTATGGGGAGGGGGCTCGCCCCTCCGCCCCCCCTGGATCCGCCCTTGAATCGGACAAACGGAAATACCCCTTGATACAATTTTTTCAAAAGCGTCCCTAATGATGTTTTTTTCAATTTTGCTATTTATCAAATATAGAGTTCATATTCTTTTATGGGTGACCTTAGAAAGTTGCAGTCGTATCTTTTTTTCTTTTTTTCTTTATGTACTATGTGAGCTAGAATGTTGATTATGACAAGCTCTCGTGATGGGTTTTAGTCCCATTTAATAACATTTTTACATGCCTTAACTTCAAAATTTTTCCATACTCCGCTATTTTTTAACGAGATTCGTATGAAGGACGAACAACAAAAGTGAGATAAATACAGTTCTGATCATTAATCGAAAAATCATTGTCTATATTTCTTTTAATATTTTTCAGCTCACTGGCGTAAGTTGGAGCCTTTGATAAGATTGTGTAAGATGAAAGATAATTTTACTGCTTGTGAGACAAAAGACAAGTTATCATATTTTTTTAGAAAAGTAAATACATATCTAAATAATTAATAAATCGTAAAGCAGTGTCGTGATATACAGAATATATTAAAGAAATGGCCGAAATTGGCGTTTCTCTGAATTCCGTCCTTTTTCCACCCAAATGGTTCCGTGGCCACGACCCCTGAAAAAGCCGAATCATTCGCCTCCTTTATTGCTACCAAGATTTCTTCAAATAGTTCATTCCCGTTTATATATTGTTTTCTTTCAAACGAAATATTTTTTTCAAGATTTGAACAATTTTTCTTTAATTCTTCTGTATTATAATCATTTAAATTAAAAAAAATAATAATAATGTAGGAAATTAAAATTAAAAGGAATGATAAACATATTGAAGCAAAAGATTAGCCCTGAAAAGGACAATTATAGCCATGATAATAGCTAATTGGTTCAATGCTTTTTCAAAATAAGAATGATGTTTCAATATCTGTGTATTCACCCTTATGCTAAAATCTAATGAAGGATATATTAATGAAAATCCACTTACCTTCAGAAGTTGAAATGAAATGAAACAGCCTCAGGGTGGTTGCAAGCCCCAAAGGCCTAAAGTCGGTGGAGCGCCGGGTCGCGTATTTCCAAACCCCTGTGCAGTACAGAGCAGACGGTCAGCACGATGCTCTGAATCACTCTGGGGTTTGGATATCGTTTCGCTCCGTGGCGTCTATCCAAACCCCTGTACAGTACAGAGCACGAGGTCGCTCGGCGCTCTGAATCACTCGGGGCTTTGTATCTGGTTACGCTTCGTTGCGTCGGACAAATGCCAGTCAGATACAGAGCAACCATTAATTCTTTGAAGTTTCTAATACATTGGATGAAAAATATTATTGATTACTTACAGATTTCTTTACACGGTTTATGTATACATATATTTTTGAAATTAAAAATTTTACCTTGTTGCTGTGGCTTATTTTTATATTGAAAACCCAAATATCTTTGAATTAAAAATACTTCAGTCTAACATTTTATGTCTTAATCTCAGTTTAGAAGCAGGTACGCTATGAAATAGTACAAATATTTTTCATATAAAGAAATTTGAGTTTTCAATATAAATAAATTTTAAATTTCAAGCCACATTTTAATGTTTAATATTTGAATGACTCGTCGATGTGCAGCAGAGTCAGAGTCACCACAACTTAGGGCCCCCCACCCCCGACATTTGTCCGACGCATCGCAGCTTAACCATATACAAACCCCCTAGTGATTCAGAGCGCCGAGCGATCTCGTGCTCTGTACTGTACAGGGGTTTGGATAGACTCCACGGAGCGAAACGATATCCAAACCCCAGAGTGATTCAGAGCATCGTGCCGACCGTCTGATCTGTACTGCACAGGGGTTTGGAAATACGCCGCCGGGGTCGCTGGACAGAGTAGCCAGAGTGGGCCCCAGAGGGCCTTCCACGGGCGAGACTTCCCATTCAGAGATTGAAATAAGACTAGCTGAAAGAAGCGCGTGCATGAATACAGTGAAAGGGCCGGACACATTGAGCCTGTCTGCCAATGAGAGCCCGCCTGGTGTCGCCTTACGTAGATATAAGTATTAAGATGACAACGAGAGATAGTTCTAATTTGATGTTTTAAGTCAGTTGATGGTTTACTTCGCAGTTGTACGTTGTTAGTTCTAAGTTGTATTTTGATTGCACGAGTTGCATTTTACGTGATGATTTAATCAGTATGTTACTAAGTAAAAATGACAATGTTTGCACGACGAACCCCTAGACAAAAATATATAAACCCCGCCCCTTTTTGTAAATAAATACATTTAATAATAAATACGTGTGTTATTTGACCCCTACGAGGCAATTTAGTGAAACCCGCCCCTACAATAATAACACTAAGATTTTCGTAACGTGACTTTTTTGGCTAATTTGAGCTTCTAATGAGTTTATAAGGGTGTCCAACATTGCAAAATAAAAATTAAATTTATCTGGTGAAATTAATAGAAGGCCCAGGAGTATTGAAGAAAGAAAAAATTATGCGATATTCAAATAAGATCAATTTATGGTATTTGATTGTCATGAATCATTCCTTTCTTTCTTTCCTCCTTTCCTTTTAAACAGAACGTTTTGGAAGATTCTTCTCCCCTTCTTCAGGGTTTAAAAGGAAAAGAGGAAAGAAAGAAAGAAATGACAATCAAATACCATAAATACACCTTATTTGAATATGGCATATTTTTTTCTTACTTCCCAATGCCCCTGGGATGCCTTCCATTACTTTCAGCTGAAAATTCTACCAGTCCGTCTCTCTCCAAAGAGAAAATTTCTTCAAAAAATTAAATTTATCTTTTTTGTTTAATTTCCTTTCTTATCCTTTTCATTGTCAAAATTATTTTTTGTTTTACACTTTCTTATATTGGGTTTAGTTTTGAATTCCGCTGAGACACCAATTTTTCTGCGAGAGATATCACAATTTTTTGGTACAAAATCATTGGCAAAGAGAAACAAAGTGGTTGTTCTCTGCTTGATGCAAATAAACATACACACAAATATATCGAAATTATATATCTGTATATACTAGTATATTATTTATTTGTTTGAGACTATAGTTTTGAAGACTTGGTCTTCATCATCAGTCTTTTTTAATTATAAATATTATTTTTCATGGGGACAATACCGTATGGATATTGAACATTTTCGATCTTTACTAGCTGGAAGCCAAGTTAAAATTAATTTAATTAAACGGTATTGACCCCATGAAAAATAATATTTATAATTTAAAAGACTGATGATGAAGACCAAGTCTTCGAAACTATAGTCTCAAACAAATCTTTATAAATAAAAATGTACTGTTACGCTTAAATGACACGCTGAAGGATCTCCGAAAAGTTCTTCACCGATTTCTTTGAAATTTTCACACAACATTCCATTCAAATACACGAGTGTTTTTTATAGTGTTTTTATAGGTATCACACCTGTGGCATGTAAAAAATATTTTTTCGAGGAAACAACACCAGCGCCTCTCTGGGAGGTAAAAGCCAACAAACAAGATGACCGATAATAGCTTTTTAGAAATCTTTCAACTGTCATTATTATTTTTAACCGACTTCAAAAAATCAGGAGGTTCTCTATTCGACTGAACTTTTTTTTTTTGTACCTATGTTACCTCATATCTCCGCCAATTGTCAACCGATTTTGAAAATTTTTTTTGCATTGGGTCCAGTCTAGCTTCCGATTGGTCCCATTTTTTTCGTTTTTTTTCATAGGTATTAGACCTTTTTTATTAGGTTTGTTTAGACCTAACCTCTTTGTTTATGAACCGATCCCGATGGTTCTTTTTTATCCGAAAGGGGGTGTCTTAGGGATGGTGTCATATTAATTTGGTCAAGTTCTGATGATATGATCACTATTAATAACATCACTAAAAGAGAAAAATAGAAATAATATTTAAGAAAAAATAAAAACCGACTTCAAAAAATTAAATGCAACAAATAAAATACACTAAAAGATATAAAATAATTATTATCTTATTTAGTTACAACTAAACGACGAAATATTAACATGAAATTACTTTTTGAAGTTGGTGCCAAATATATACCTTTTATGAATCGCACTTGACGGATCTTACTTAGTACGTTTGGCGGGTACGCTCGCTTATAGGTATAGTTTGTTTGGTACCGACTTCAAAAAGTAATTTCATGTTAATATTTCGTCGTTTAGTTGTAACTAAATAAGATAATAATTATTTTATACCTTTTAGTGTATTTTATTTGTTGCATTTAATTTTTTGAAGTCGGTTTTTATTTTTTCTTAAAAATTATTTTTTGGTTAAGTGAACAATAATTATAAACCTTGTCCAAAATTTAGATATACCAATCTGAGCACCAAACGGAGATATGTTGCGAATATAGTTTCGATACGTCCAGTGGTTTAGGCGTGAAGCATAAGAGTTAGTCACAGCAACGCGTGGTCGGGTCAGCTATTATCTATATAAATATTAACCATAAAACGAGACGCTCCCCGCCAGGGGCTAGGAGGCCGGGCCTAAGGCCCGGGCGTCAGCTAAATAAATAATATATATACAGATATAAAATTTCGATATATATGTGTGTATGTTTATTTGCATCAAGCAGAGGACAACCTCTTTGTTTCTCTTTGTGAATCAACAACTCTGCTACATTTCGGCAAAACAAAAACTTTTCAACAAAAATCATTGAATTTCGAATTGAATTGAACTTTCACTTGAAAAATAAATAAATAATATTTGGCCTGTACTTTTTATTTCATATTTTCCGAACATTCTGTATATCACGATGTCGCATTATTATTATTATTATTTTTAATGTTGTTATATTTGTTGCTTTTTCGTTATAAATATATGATAAATTTTCACGATTTCTAGGCAAAGTTTCCTTGTGAAGATGTTTTTAATGAATGCAGATGGAATGGTAAATTGTTTAGATGCTGTGATTATTTTTTTATGATTGAAACTAACCATATGGGATGTGCTACGCCATTAACAATAAAAATTCAAGGTAGTTATTATTTCATATATACAATGTAAAATGACGACTTGAGAAGTAGAAGCTTCACATACTAATAGCCCAGTAAATAGGGGTGTTTCAGCTTACATTAATTGCGGGAAAAAAATTTTTAGGATCGTTTGGTATGATGTGGGTATGCCAAATCTAAGTTTGCGACCTCGAAAGTGTGGGGGACAACTTTTGGTGGCCGAAAAACCTCGAAATTTTCAGACTTTTTCCAGTTTTTCGCTTATAACTCGAAAACAGTTCATATTTTGGAAATAACCGTCCTATAGTAAATTAAAGAGGACAAAATTTCGCGTCGATTAAAAAAAATGCAAAATTGGTCCAGTAGTTCGATTTTTAATGGGGATCCAAAAAACAGCCCCCGGGATCACTTTTTGAATATTCTAAAAACTCGAACTTTTTTTCGATTATTTCCCATTTTGACCATGAAAGAGCACGTTATCGACAAAGACCATTCTATATATTTTTAAACTAGATTAAATTTTCTACAATTTAAACAAAGTTTCATCTTAATTGGATAAAAATAATCTCATGACGTTGAAGTTTTGAAAAAAATCCAATTTTTTGCGAAAAATCGCAGCAAAAAATGAAAACCACTCATGCTAGAAACTTGATCTCTACCTCATTCTCTAGGAAATTTTATTTGAACGTTTACTTGAACCACTTTTTTGATAAAATTCTCTAGATTTATAGATATCCTACATTTTCCGGGCAGGATATGATCCGAATCCTCAACAAGCATCATGGAAAATGCTGATATCTATAAATCTAAGAGTGGCTTTATTATTTTTTCTACTATGGCGTATCTTTTTTCAAAATTTGAAAAGGTCATAGTATTATAGGGAAATAGATAAGGTTTGGGTTTGAAAATAGTTTCATAATTGTGCCAAAATTGTATCATGGTTAAAAATTGAAATTTAAAAAAAAAAACGATTTTTTTTTACAAGGATCTTATGAAACCTATATAGCTCACGATTTCTTTCCTAGAAGCTATTCTCAATCCCCAAAACATATAAAAAAATTAAGATCAATTGGTTCATAAGATCCTAAGAAAAAAATTTCGGCACGCCCTCGAAGCTCGGCCCTCCGGGCTGGTGTACCATGGCGGGCAGCGTCTCAGTCCAAAAATGTGTATTCCTCTTAAAAAACCACACTCCAAATCTATACCTATAAACTCCCGAAAATACATAGTCTCTTAAAATTTTCGCCTCATTTTCGTCCTGACACAGCTACAGAAATGAGGCTCTAGATATGAATCTGGAAGTATTTTTTTCCTATAATCTACAGCATTGTGATATTTTTTGTGTGGAAATAGATTTATTTAAATAAGTCGGGATCGTGTGAGGAGGAGAATTATATTATATCATTTTTTTAAATTTGGGATCGATAATCGATATAAGGCTCCAAATATTTAAAAGAGATCAGGTGTTGTTTGTATGACAGGCTGCTCCATCCAGTATTGCCATGAGAAACTCATATGGGCATGCGTGTCTTAAGTCGTTTAATTTTGTAAAAATCAAAAAATAAGAATAACAAAATTTAGATTTTTAAAAAATTATAAAAAAGTGGCAAATTATTAAAAAATAAACAAATAATATATAAAATATAAATCAAATAAGATGTGATTAATTTCTTCTTCTGTGCGCAAAGAAAAGCGAATTGAATATTTAATTTTTGAGTGGTGAGGTGGGGGGAGGAATAATTATCAAAATATTTAATGATTCTTAATTTAAAATCAAATGGAGTCTTTCATTTCAAAATTCGAGTTCAAATTACAATTATATTTCAAATTTGCCGACGGCAGCATTACGTTGGCGTTGCTGCAAATTAAATTGGGCTATTATATATATATAATAATATAATAATAAAATGTTTCACTTGAAAATATTATATTTCTTTGAATTTTTCAGAGTTTTTAATAAAAAGGTAAAATATTATCCAATGAAATTGAATCAAACTAAATCAAAGAGTACTTTATATATGAATTTAAAGCTTAACTTCGCGAAGGTAAGAAAATTTCAATTTAATCATTTATTAAATGAATTTAACTTCTTAAGGATCATCATAGATTTTAGAGAAATATTTTTACATTGCATATCAGAGAGGTTCGTCCCCCTTTAGGAATCGAACCCAAGCGCTAACTAAGCTTGCCGGGCCAGTAGCCAGTTGGCTTAAATATTATATACTGGGTTGATTTTTAAAAATAATTTCCATCTTTTTTCAAAAAAAGACACTCAAAAAGATACTTAAATCTTTGTTTTCACTGTTAATCATTTATATTTATTTATTTATTTATTAAAACAAAAGTAAGTAACATGTTTTATTGCAAGAGAGACAATTTTTATTTTAATGCATATTGGCAGACAGAAATTTTCTTTCCATTGGTTTCAGCCACTAGTGAATAAATTAAAATTATTCCACAATCTCATAGTTAAAATTCTCATATCGTACTAGCGCCTCTTTCTCATCCCATAATTATTTTCGTTCAAAAACTAAATTTATTAGGTTATCATCCTCCATTTTGTCGCGCTTCACAGGCGGAAAAAACAATCTGAATTGAATCGTTTGATATTAAGTGAGAGGATATAGACGTAGGTGTTGATGCACTAGGGTTTTGAAGGTTTGAATATTATAAGTGCTGGGAAAGATGAAGGCTGGGAGAGAGTTCCAGTTCTTTGAAGTCATACCTATACGTATTGGCGAATGAAGTGGTCCGGCACTTTTCTAATTTGACCGCGAAAGAGGGTTGGGAGATTGTGTTACGACAACACTAAGTTTTTGGTTGCAACCCTTCTTGACCAGAGAAAGGTTGGCGATTTGTTGATTTATCTCGAAGATAGCTCCCCGTAGAAATGGTCTTGGTAACGTGCCCAAGCGATTCGACCTGTTTAAGCCCTGATGCTGATTGGTGATTTAATTGAAGTAGGAGAGATCGTTCAAAGAAAGAGCATTATTTAATTTTGATTATTTTTATTAGTTAATTATAAATACACTTTTCTCCAAAACTGATGGCTGGAGAGCTTCATCTCTTAACTCCAAATTAACAACTGCCTGACGACCCCAAGTGGACTTCAGCTTCGAGCTGCCCCAACTGGGCTTCCAATTTGAACTGTCTCACTCTCTGACTATCTCAAAACTCTGCCTGTCTGTCATCTCTGGGAGTTTCCACAAGAAAAATTCCCGATTGGTCAATTTCCTAATGAGTAGGAGTACATTTTAATCATTGACCACTCCCTTTTTTAAGGGAGGGACTTCAGAAAACCACGTGACCTTTTTTGGAAAATTTTCCGTTAGAAACTCTTTTTGAAAGATCATTTTTTATACAAAGATATTACGAGCAAGTAGATTTATAATTCTCTTCCTGGGTTAAAAGGCATTTGACATTTATGCTGGTAGAGACCCTTTCGCGGGGGAGGAAAGTGTTAATAGCTATTGGGGTCCGGATGCGTACGGAGGGGACCTCAATCTGGTTGCAGTGACCTTAATTAAAAAAAGAGAATTCCTTTAAGAATTCAAACAAGATTTACAACAGCATTTCCTGTCGTCGACAAAATTATCGACGGGCACAACAATTGCTTACCTGCACAGCTGCGTGGGACCGCAAAAAATTGTCGATGGGGGCCGTGAAGTTTGACACCTATGGTGTAGTGCGTTGCAGCTCGATTCCGCTGATTGTTGCGCTGTTTAGCGTAGCGCTTCTAGTGGTCGACCGGCCTTAGAGAAAAGCTCGGAAAATTACAAGTATTAAGAATTCTTCGTAGTTGAGTATAATGCATATTTTATTATGTTGCAGGTATATCTTTTGCACATGACAGGAACGAACAGTCCTGCCTTTACACTACCCAGTAAGAGTTCTAGTTATGGTGCCAAACTACAATTTAAAATAGAAAGCGTGATAAGTGACAAGGATATTAGAATGTTGGATTATAAAAAACGAAATTGCCGTTTTAGTGACGAGAACTATTGGCATATTATAAGAATTCTGATCCCCTTTTCAAACAACATCTATAGAAAGGACTACAAAAAGCAACCATATAGTATGGCCCTGTGCCTCGATCGTTGCTTTCAAGCAGCATCCATGAAATTATGTAATTGCTCACCACCAATATCTGCCGTCGGTAAGTACTAGATACTAGAGAATCATCCATACGATACATTAAAAGTTAAAAATATGGTCCCTAACAAGAGACGAATTTCAATTACAAACAAAATACATTTTTATAAGAATTTTTTTAATATTTATTATTACAGAACTTTTCTATCTTCTAATCCAGTGTTCCATTATGGTGCCGCGGCACACTGGTGTACCATGGTCATTAGTTGGTGTGCATGAAAAATGTCAAGTTTTGTGAAGATAATGCACCTACACATAGCTGAGAGTTATGCGAGCAGCAAGAGATGAGAGCAGCCTTAACAACGATTGCTCCAAATTTTGATCGCTGTGACCCCCAGAAGGCTAGAAATGCAAAAACTAACCACTCAAAATGGGAGGGTCAAAATGAAAATCTAGACCCTTGTACCAAACTTAATTTAGTTTTTGCATTTCTAGCCTTCTGGGGGGTCCACAGAATATGTATACGAAATTTGGTTAAGTTTGGTCGAAAGGGCTAGAATTTTCTTATTTGACCCTCCTCCCATTTTGGGTGGTTATTTTCAAATTTTTTGAAACAAAAATGTCAAAAATTACATCCTCTACAATTTTGCTTCTAATGGAATTTGCCGTAGAGTAAACAGTTTAGGAGTTATAAATCAATGAGGTGATTTTACGGTATTTTTTGACATCTTCAGGGGTCGATTACCCCTAAAAACGACTCGATTTGGCGAGTAAGAATTTGACTTTCGGGGTGTGTGCTGATCACACTACAGTATGGGATATGTTATTTGGGTTCTGAAATCAGCTTCCAAAATGGTCAGTAGCTCTCGGTCTATTATATTGATTTTAATAATAAATAAATATTAAATAAACATTGGTTTTTTTCTTTGGCGTACCTCTAAAATTTCTTGATTTGGTAGGTGTACCTTGAACACAAAAAGTTTTGCGGAATACTGTTCTAATCTATATACGGTATATAAAATTAAGGTTTTGTCTGTATACATTGGTCCAAATTGCCTCAAATTTTGGATGACCACGTTTCAACCAAAGTTATCAAACAAAACACCTTCAACAAAATGTCCTGTTGCTGTCTGTCTGTTTTCTGTCTATCCGCTCAATTATTACTTACTACTTGGCATAAAAACGGCTGGAGATATTCTTATGAAATTTTATATTTGGTTCAGATGACTTCTAGCTTAAAATCTTACCTATATAATATTTTAATATTTTGACCTCAAAAGGGGATTTTGGGGATCAATAATGGAAATTATAAAATACCATCTATAATATTAGCTTTACGGCAAATTCTGTCAGAAGCAGAAGTTGTAGAGGATGTAATTTCTGACAACTTGTGTTTAAAAAATTCCACAAAAACCCAGCCAAAGAGGAGGAGGGGGGGGGGTCAAAAAACGAAAATTCTACCCCTTCAACCAAAGTCAATCAAAATTTGTATACTTTTAATCTGTAGGCCCTCAGAAGTCTAGAAATGCAAAAACCGACCACCCAAAACGGGGGGGGATCAAAAATTAAAATTAAAAGTCTATGGACCAAACTTAATCAAAATTTGTCATACACAATCTGTGGACCCCTAAGTAACTAGAAACTCAACAACCAACCAACCAACCAAAATGGGTGGAGGTCCACAAATTTTAATCCTCCACCCGGGTTCGTGGGTTCGGAGGGTGATCAGCGTTAGAGGAAGAGGAGGGAGTCCAGAGGGACATGAATAGAAGGTTGGCGGGGTGAATGGCTGGGACTGTTGCTAGCCTCTTCTAATCCCCGTCCATCCCACCGACCCACTAACCTCGCCCCCTGAGACCCATCTCCGATCATCCATTCACCCTTCCAACCCTAGCCATGTCTTCCGGACTCTCTTCCTCTTCTCTCTCACTCCGATCTGTCTCTTCCGAAATTCTCGGCTCCAACGAACCCGGGTGGAGGGATTGAACCCTAGTGTACCTCCTCCCCATTACAAAGTACATACCTATATCAATAGAAAATCACGGGCTAGTAGGGTTCGGAGGTTGATCAGAGTTGAGAGGGGGAAGAGGATAGAGTCTAGAGGTTTGGTGGAATGTGGAATATGTATACAAAATTTGGTTGAGTTTGGCCCATCAGGCTAGAATTTTCATTTTTGACCCTCTCCCTCATTTTGAAGGGTTGAAAGATAGAAAGTTTGGATTTTTTGAATTTTTCCTTGTTTTTGTCCCATACTCAACAAGGAGACGAAATTTCATGATACTGGCATGATTGGAAGTACCCTATAGGTTTTGATGACCTGTCAGTGAGTGACTGCCCAGGTAGCACAAGAATAATCTATAAATATTCTGATAATATATTTTCTGGACATTGGAATATCCTGCTGAATAATCTTTCAATCTTCGTAGATATTCTGGGAATTTTCTTAGAACTAAAATATTCGTGTAGGACATTTAATTCAATTTACTAGAATATTCTTAGTTGAACATTCTTAGATTATTCCCGAAGATATTCGGAAGATTCATAAGAAATTTTTCCGGTGCAAATATTCTAAGAATCTCCTGAGGATAATTGGAATATATATGGACTTTTAATATATTTGGTGGATATTTCGTAGAATCTCTTGTGCTACCTGGGTGAGTGCCAAAATTAGCTATTTTCTCAGGTCCATATCTCAGAATCTATTTAAGCTATATTATTGAAATTTGGTACTCTCCTCAAGATGGATTACATAATTACATGTGTATAATTTCAGCTCTGTATCTCAAATGGATTCCGAGCTGCAGGGGGGTCGAAATTAGCTCGAAATGGTTCGTGTAAATAGCGTACAGCGTGTACGGCCAAGCTAATGCTCGAACTTGGCCTGCGCACGCTGTGCGCTTTGATAGTTTCCGAGTTATAAGCGAAAAAACCGCCAAAAATGGAAATTCTTGCTATTTTTTCATTTTCTACAATGTTGCGACACGAAATTTTGGTGGGAGACCTCAGATTTGGATTCAGCGCCCCAAAAAACATATACCGGGTGGGTTTTTTATGTTGAGACAGTCTTATAACTCAAAAACAGTGCATTATATGAAAAAAGTTTCAAATAAAAGTTTATTTATATCAGGGGGGAAATTAAACTACGCTATTGTTTGTCGACCTAGAACAAGCTTTCATGGGTATTTCGAAGTCAACTTCTGTTTTTTAAATGGAAACCTATATGTTTCTGTACATATTCTGAATCTACAAAAAAAAACTGAACAGCTTTTATAAAAACTATTTTTTTATACGACATCAAATAATAAAAAATATTAAATCAATTAGATCTCAAAAAAATTCTAATAATTATTTTTAACAATTATTCAACTTAATTATCAAATAATAATAATCAAATAATTAATTATTAAATAAATATTTATTAAATCGAAAAGTCACAACAATGAAAATAAGTGTTTATAATGATATTAAAACTTCGTTATACTCAGATTTAAGAGATTATTTTCTACTTAATAGAACTATTTAAAAGTCTTGAGTTTAAAAAGGTTTATTTCTCGTATCAATCCAGTAGATAGTTATATTATTGTATTACCATAATAAAAATGGAGCATTTTTTGTTCAAGACAGAATTGAAATGGTCTTAATTTATGCGGTGAATGTGGAAGAAGTGTTATGTGGGGCTGTCATTGAAATGGATGCCGAGCGTTTTCCTGACAGGGATACACCCTCACAAGCTTCATTTCATCGTGTTGTAAATTTGTTAAAAAAACAAGAAATTTAAAGGCTATGAAGAAACTTAAAAAGGTCAAAATAACGAAATTGGAACTGGAATTCATCCAGAAGACTTTGAGATACACTCTGGAATACGTCACAGAACATTGTCGCAAAATTATTAAATTATTAATTATTATTAAATTATTTATTTAATAATTAAATATTTGATCATTATTATTTGATAATTAAGTTGAATGATTATTAAAAATAATTATTAAGATTTTTCTTTGAGATCTAATTGATTTAATATTTTTTTTATTTGATGTCTTGGCAAAAATCGGTTGTAGCTCAAAGTCGGTTTACTGGACGATATTGAACGTGACAACGTCATAAGAAAATACTGATGGAATGGTATTTTCTTATGACGTTGTCACGTTCAACTATCGTCAGTAAACCGACTTTACAGACAACCGATTTTTTTCATAAAATTCTTCGTTCAGAAAAATCATTTTAAATTTACAAAATACTTGAATAAAATTTATTGTTTAAATTTCTACTCGACTGTTAAAATTTAATTTTTTGATTTTATTATTTTATAATAATAAATTTTGTATTGACATTATTTCTTTCAGCAAGTAAACTGAATAAAAGTTGTTGTTCAATTAGTTACTTAATTATTTTTGCAAATTTAATTGTAATTTGTTGTAAAAAAGTAATAATTTTGAATAATTTATTATAAGAATAAACTGTGATTAAATTATTGTTCATAAATCTTAAATTTAAAATTTGGAAACATCATTAAAATTTTTGTAACTGTAGCTTTTAAAAAGCCCGCCTCAATCTTTGTCGCTCGTTCCGCGCTCTCGCTTGCACTTCAAGCCTTAAATGGAACGCCTCAGAGCGAGGTAACGCCGCATGAGTCATGTTTTTTCGTGCGTGCAGCCGGCTCCATCGAATTATAAGACGTTGTCACGTCAAAAAATAGTTGTAATAAAAGTTGTTCAATTTTTTTGCAGATTCAGAATATGTACAGAAACATATAGCGCTTTCTATTTAAAAACAGAACTTGACCTCGAAATACCCTTGAAAGCTTGTTCTAAGTCGACAAAACAATAGCGCGTAGTTTAATTTCCCCCCTGATATAAATAAATTTTTATTTGAAACTTTTTCATATAATGCACTGTTTTTGAGTTATAAGACTGTCTCAAGATAAAAAACTCATCCGGTATATTAAAAAAATCAGAACTACTCCAAAACTTTCCCCATAGGGGCCCATTTTGAGTACAATTTGACTGGACTAATATGTATTTTTTAATAAATTGTACATAAATATGTATTTTGTAATAATGGATTAAAAATAATTTGTAGATATATAATAAGCTAATAAGCTAGCTTTTTGCTTGTTTTTTTAGCGAAATTCAACGAATGTCGTTTTGACGAAATGATGTGCCTCAGTCAATATAAGTTTACCAATCTGCTAAGTAAATATAGACGTGATGTCAACCAAGTAGGAATCGAATGTGATTGTCCGCAGGCATGTGATAAGATTGAAATTATAGAATTATTGAATAAAAACATGTAAGTTATTATCTCATAATTATTAGTACTTGGTGGCATCGAGCGATGCTCGGTAACTTCTTCCTTCAGAGGCGAGCTATCAGACTGATAGGCGATCCTACATTAACTGACACTCTCGACTCCCTAGCCCATCGTAGATCTGTCTCCGCCCTTTCCCTTTTTTATAGATATTACCATGGCTTTTGTTCTGACGAAATAAAAACGATAATCCCACCAAAGGCTTCATTTGCGCGAAATACACGATTTTCTAAAATTCAACACCGCTACGCGCTTAAACTAGATACTAATCGAACAAACGCATTTGCCAATTCATTTGTCCCTATGACATCTAGAGACTTGAACTCTCTTCCCCCTACCGTCTTTCCAGCTACTTATAACCTTCAATCTTTCAAGACCATCATCCACAGATACCTTCGACTGCTACCCAATCCCTAAGTCTCCCCTTATTCTTCACGTTACAAGCAAGGGTCCACCACGGACTTTCAGAGGTTGTGCCTTCTTGGTGCAACTTTTCTTGTATCAATATCATTATAAAAAAAAGCTTTATTTTAATATTATTTTTAATTTAAAATTCAGATAAAAAGGTCGATTTTTATTTGAGAGCCGTTTTCAAATTAAAAATACAAATATATATAATGAATAAAAGATTTCACTGTCGATGGTAACAGAATTGTTTTTATTTTAGGTTAAAAATAAAATAAAATGAGAGAGTCTTCTGTTTTTTAAATAAAATACTTTTTAATTATTCTCTAGAGACTATAGTTTTCGAAGGCATTGCCTTCATCATCAGTCTATCACAAATATTTCAAATTAGTTACAAGTTCAAGATTTATACATAGAAAATTTTTGAAAAATATATAATGTCTTTTTCTTCATGTTTCCTCTTGGATATTCTAATCTCCCAAGAGGAAACATGAAGAAAAAGACATTATATATTTTTCAAAATTTTCACTTGTATAAATCTTAATTTGTAACTAATTTGAAATATTTGTGATAGACTGATGATGAAGGCAATGCCTTCGAAACTATAGTCTCTAGAAATAATTAAAAATTATTTTATTTAAAAAACAGAAGACTCTCTCATTTTATTTTTAACCTAAAACAAATATATATAATGTATTCGACCACTGTACCCCCCACCTCCACCCTGCTCGACCCCACCCCCGGATCCCCCACCACTGCGCCCCACCTTCTGCACCCCCCATCCACCAAATCCACCCCCCGCTTCGCATCAAGATCGCTTTCTCATCCTCAAAAACTTGTTAATATAGTTGGTTTCATCAAAATCGGTAGAGCCGTTTTCAAAATAGAACTAAGATACAAACAAATATATAAACAATTTTTGCTCATTTAATAAGAGCAGATAGATAGATAGCTTTGAGAGTAATTGAATTGAAATGGGTAAAATGAAAAATTTATAATAAATGAACGGAACGAGATTGGAAAAAGTTTTCCATTAAATGGTAGATTTTTAGCGGATTTATTATCTAATATTTTTTATCTCTTTTAAAAAAATTAAGGCAAATTGATTTATCACATTAAATTACATTAAATTTTTAAAAGTTAAAAAAACAAAATTCTTTCGTGATGAGGGTGTCTGAAGAAAGAATTTCCCTGACTAAATCGTTGGTCAAATTTTTGAGCAATATTTCAAACTAACTGGATATTGATGGCCGAATTTCCAAAATTCAATAAAAAAGAGATAATTTAAACTATCTTTTTATTAGAAAACCTAGGTTTCGGTGCATCTTCCTTCTTTTTCAAAACCCAAATGCCTCATCAATATCCACTCAATTCACTTATCAGCCCGTCTCCAAAAACTATTTCAATCTATTTTAAATTAATATTATGTCACCTGATTTTTTAAATTCTGTACTTTTTTCTAAGAAAAGAGAGAGACTGTTTATCTAATAAATTTTTAAGTTTAATAAAAAATTAAATTAAACAATTTTAATTAGTACATTTTTTAAATGAATATAAGGCTTATTTTATTTAAAACTTATAATGTTTAAAAGCGATAACAACAGGGTATAACAAAAAAAAGCGTTCTTTGTAATTAATTTTCAAATTTGCGGATTAAAACTAATAAAAAATGTCGAACCTTCCTTGTTTCTTTCATCTGATATGTATATCCGAAAATCTTATTCAGTAATTTTAAGTAGGCACATCTTCACTTGTCGCTAATAAAGGAATAATTACAGTGAATATAGGCTTTGATTTT